>JAVTVY010022858.1:0-97933 GCA_036873755.1 Hanleya hanleyi
CACCAAGAGTCCGGTCTACCTGCCAAACCCGGTCCACCTACCAAACGACCCCGACTAACACCTTTAGAAATACCTCAGCAAGTGCTTCAGCCAGTGCCCCAGCAAGTGCCTGAGCAAGCGAAGGAAGAGGTGCTACTTCCTATGTCTGTGCAGGAGATCAATGACATTATCCAGCAGGCCTACCAGGCGGCCGAAATGAACACTTGGGAGCTCTCTCCCTATTTAACTGTGAGTGTCATAGAAGGGGAAGTGCATTTTAACGCACCGGCCTGGGACGACAAACCACCTAAGCATATCGCCTTGACGTTGGACACCTGGATAAGAGTACAGGCCATTTATTACGCCATCGATGCGGTCATTGACCACCAGGGGAGCGACGAAGCGAAATTTTATGTGGGTGGCGACATCTTTCTCACCTGTTCTATCTTCAACAACATGCTGCTGGTGCATATTCGTAAATGGAAGTTGAGGGCAGATACGCAAAAGCGTATTCCTTTACCTCAGGGTGTCACCCTGCAAATACCTGCGTGGCGGAAGCTGCAGAGTCTCACAGCTGAAATTCATGAAGTTCTGTCTGACCAGGTGACTGAGTATATTTATAAGAAGTACATCGACACATTCCTGGATCATCTCAGACCCCGCATTCGACACTTGCGTATCCAGCAATGTGCAGGCTGTGAGAACAAGAACGGACTCTTCAACACGCATACGTGACAATAGTATACCATCAGACGCGCTCATGACTGAGGGACTACAGGCCGTTAACGAGGTGCAAATTGCCGAGGCACTGCAAGCTGCCTGTCCACCCAGAATTCCACGTGAACAGATTGCCACCTTCATCTACGTGCACCAGGGGCAGAAAGACGATGACGAGTTCAAACAAGTCTTGTTGCATAAATATTGAACATTTCACACAAGTCTTGTTGCATAAACATTCACACATCACCGTATTCCTACATTCTATGTTCATTGTTCATTCTATGTTCATTCTACGTTCATTTAAGCGCCTTGATAGCGTATAATTGTATTAAAAAATTCAACACCAAGAGTCTACTGTGGTGAAGACCTTATGTTCATTCTACTGTGTTAATAAAAATATTAGAAATTCAAATGTGTGTTAGTGTTCACTCTATGCAAAGGGGGTATTGCTGTGGGAGCTGGTGTTTTTATGCTTTTAGTTAGAAAATTTCCCCCCTTTCGCGTGTAATTAGGTGGCCCTAAAAAGGGCCTTTGGAAAGAACAGCGGTATCACACTGTTACGGGCGGAATATTTTTTTCACGCCTGATACACATCTCCGACACACAGATCGCATCGTCAAATGAAGCTCCTCTGTCTCTGCGCACTGGCACGAACCCGCTATGCATGTTAAGCTTAGCAAGCATACACCACATAGGCACAGGTGACCACAAGGGAAAAAGGCGTACGTCGTTTCATCGTCTTGACACACGGTGCAGGTGGATCTTTTCTGTTCCCTAGCCAGTTGTAGGCGTAATTTAGACTTTTCATCTTCTAATTCGTCAAGCTGTTGGTTCAGGTGGCTGATCTCTTGTAAGGGTGTTGTCATTCCTGTTGCGGTAGCGGTCGTTGTGGTAGCCGTCGTTGTGGTAGCCGCCTGAGTCGCCGCTCTAGTTGCTGGGGGTCTACTACTGTTTAACCACTCCACCGCTGGTACATCTTCATCGTCTGTTGCTTCATCATCATCATCATCTTCTTCCTGCACAGCGTCCCTTATTTCTCTATCTTGTTGTGCACCGCTCATCCTCAAAGCTTCAGCAATATGAGCTTCATGAACACGCTGCAAGCTCGTAATGATTGTAACATGTTCGTTGTCTTCTCCGTTCGAGCGAATCCGTTCTCTATGTTCTCTAGGATCTTGTTGTCCCGTGTTGAATAGTGCCCGTCTACTAGGATTAGCCATGATGCAGTTGAATGAATGGATAGCTGACGAGACACTGTGCGCTTTTTATAGTATAACCGTAGAGCGCCCGTATGAGGGCGCGGACGTCATCGAAATCTTCACAGTGAAACCATGGTGCCTGCTCAGGCCCGCTGAAATTTTGTGTTTCTTTTCCATCTTCAAGCCGGTCTCATTTTGCAATAAATGCGAGTTGACGGGTAAAACTTATTTAAACTTGAACTTTGGGAACTTATAGTGTATCGCTGAAAAATTCAGAAGGCTGGCGGCAGGCTAAAACTATATTTTTAATCATTTTGTCGATTTTAGACCCGTATGGTTATGGGTATGGTTGTGTGGAAAACCCGGTAAATTTGACATAAATCGGCTTACCTCCGTGAAAACACTTTAGGTGTGTTCCTCACATCCTTATAATGTCACCCTGAAAATTTGAGCGGGTTTAACGATGAAAAAGTAGGAATTTTTGTCCTATCACTCTTGCTACGGTAACACCGCCATTGACACGCATAGCTGTACACACATTCGGCTCCATATTGTATAGTGCTGTGTTACCGTAGCAAGAGTGATAGGACAAAAATTCATACTTTTTCATCGTTAAACCTGCTCAAATTTTCAGGGTGACATTATAAGGATGTGAGGAACACACCTAAAGTGTTTTTACGGAGGTAAGCCGATTTATTTCAAATTTACCGGGTTTTCTACACAACCACACCCATAACCCTACGGGTCTAAAATCGACAAAATGATTACAAATATAGTTTTAGCCTGCCGCCAGCCTTCTGAATTTTTCAGCGATACACTATAAGTTCCCAAAGTTCAAGTTTAAATAAGTTTTACACGTCAACTCGTATTTATTGCAAAATGAGACCGGTTTGAAGATGGAAAAGAAACACAAAATTTCAGCGGGCCTGAGCAGGCACCATGGTTTCACAGTGTCGTCTGCTATCCATTCATTTTGAACTACATCATGGCTCAACACATGGATATTGATGGAGTGCACAATATTATTAACGAGGCGTGGCTTGACAACATATTGGAAGAGCTATGGAAAGATGATGAACAAGAAGACCAGCCGGTAGAGGGCAGCGCGACTTTCACCCCAGTTTCACAACAAAAGCGGCAGTATCTTCACCATGCCACGGGTCAATTCATCGATATTGAAGACGATGAAGAAGGAGAAGAAGAGGCAGCGGATGGAGATGTCACCGCCAATAGTACCTACGACGTACGGCCTGATAGTACCCCCCAACTCGAACGGTTTGAACGAGTCCTACAAGATGTGTTCAAACAACATCAAGACCAAGACCAAGACCAAGAAGCAACCGGGGAATTCATCGATGGAGTGGACAATAGTCCCTACGTGAGTCCCTACGTCTATCCTACCGACGATGAACAGATTGCTCAACTCCTACAAGATGAGTTCGAAGAAGACCAAGAAAAAGAAAGAGAAAAAAAGAACAAGAAAAAGAACAGATGGGTCTTTTACAGCAGCGATATCTTGAGTACTACTGTACCGAAATAAGAAGACTGGAGCGAGACACAACATGGGGAGCGGCACAGTATTTACCCTGTGTCCAATGCAGTAGTCGCTACGCCAAATACGCTATATTTCCATGTGGACACCAAGCGTTATGTATTCGCTGTATTAACAGACATGCAGGAAGACTAGTGCCTACGCCCACTTACAAGCCCATAGCGTGTACACTCGTTGCGCTGAAATGTCCCGTGTGTACCCAGAGGCGAGAAAACCTGTTCCGATCGGTGTAATCCCCTTACACCTTCCTAACGGTCCTTATGAGGACCCCCAATTATA
Organism: Hanleya hanleyi; assembly: GCA_036873755.1. Taxonomy (NCBI): domain Eukaryota; kingdom Metazoa; phylum Mollusca; class Polyplacophora; order Lepidopleurida; family Hanleyidae; genus Hanleya; species Hanleya hanleyi. The sequence goes on from JAVTVY010022858.1 coordinate 3,730, forward strand.
CTCGAAAGAGCAAGCTTCTAATTAAAAGCACAAAAAGACCCCCACCAACTCCTGCACATGCACACACACCTAGGTAACAATAGGTAAATAACACTTAGTAAATGGAAACTTCCTACTAACAGCGCCCAGGTAAAATAAAAAAACACTATTAGTTTGAATCTACGGTAATAATATACCGAATAGTGCCGGAAAAAGCCGAGTGTAAATTTTGTTGTTGTTGTTGTGAGGAGGTGTGGGAGATTGGTAATCATAGAGGCGAGGAGATTGAGAACTACCGAGTAGTCCCGGAAAAAGGCGAGTGTGAATTTTTGTTGTTGTGAGGTGTGGGAGATTGGTAATCAGAGAGGAGAGGAGATTTGCATGGGTAGGGTCTAGGGGCAATTGTTATAAGTGCTGTTTGGAAGGCTAGCGGTTGGCCCTGAAAAGGGGCTTTGATGGCAGATTTTTTTGGGGTTGGAGTTTGGTAATCATAGAATATAGAGGAGAGGAGATTCACCAATGTAGGACCTGATTTTAGATTGGGCTCTCAGCCCTGAGTTGAGGCTCCCACTTTGTGCAAGTTGGATGACCTGAACCAGAGTTTGCCTGTCTACTCCAAACTGACGGAAAAGTACCGGCCAGGTTGTTGTTGTTCATCGTCAGTATCCGTGTCTGGTACCGATGGTAGATGGTCCAGGAATGTAGCCCGTGGTATGCTCGGTAATTCGTTTAAATTTACGAATTCCGGCTGGCGTTGTTGGAGTTGTTGTTGTTCTCTCTGGAGATGTTCTTCATTGAGAGCGTCTCTCAGTGCCGATATCCAGTCTTCCCCCGTGAATGTTGTTAGGGCTCTCGTCACACTGTAGTACAACGCCGCCCAGGACAGCGGCGTAAAATTGGTGTTCGATCGTGTCCATCTTTGGATTTCGGCCATCCAAAATGCTTTCACACTCCTGGCTAGTTTCTCCCTCTGTCTCTTCTCTCTTCCCGCTCCCTTGGTCGTCTCATCTTCGCAACTCTATTCATCTTGATACGGTCTTCACAGCTTCAGAAATATGGTTTGAATGAAGCTTTTCCCCACGCGTCCCTGGGTTTTATACTGAATATAGAGTAGATTTTCATTGGCTGTTTAAACGGCGCAAACCTCTTTCATTGGTTCTGTCTCCGGCCTCGCCATTGGTTGATATACGGGTCGCTGATTGGCCCAATAAGGCGCGGGTCATGCCTTCTGGGTTAACTTACAATCCCGTCTTTTTGCACGAAATTGGTATAGCAAATTCCTAGGTTAAATCAATTCGTATCTCTATAACATTACACCCCGAATGATCACGGACTTTGACGAAGGTGGGGCCATGGAAAATAAAAACTATAACGTATACGGGTACGGACTAGCATAGAGAGGCACGAAAAAAATTAAACTATAACGTGTACGGCTACGGACTAGGGGTTAATTTAACATGACACTACCGAGTGATCACGGACTTTCACGAAGGGTGAAGGGAGACGGAAAAATAAAACCAGAACGTGTACGGGTACGGATTAGGATAGAGAGACACGAACAAATGAAAAAACTGTAACGTGTACGGCTACGGACTAGGAGTTAATTATACCCATAGGGGCACATTATAGTATAAAAATTACCCAACCCCTTATGTTGCAGGGCGTATAGGTTAGTCCACTAGGCACTGACAGGGTGTAGTATAAGCCCCTGCATAGCGATATATACAGATCTCCCTAGTCGGTGTTTTGTCATTCACCACCATGGGAGCGTACGGAGCAGATGGAGAGCTTGCGTTGTTCCAATTGACCACCCACGTCACCCTGATCGTCCATGACAATCACCTGCAGCTCATCGAAGAACAACCCCGAGAGGTGAAGCTATGTTTAACCCTAGCAGGGTGGACTCTATTGACACGGTTGTTACAGGAAAAAGAGCCCGAAGTCGATTTCATGCACGTGGGAGTGGGTGTCTACCTACGAAGTGGTAGAGATGATTCTTTTTCCCCCCGGTTAGAACAGCGTGGTGGTCCCCATATCACACTCCGTCCTGCATTATGGCAGGCGCTGAAAACTATTATCCCCGACGTCCACGACTTACTGCACCCCGACGCGAACTCTGTGGCTACCCGGACTCTTACACCTGGCTGCACCCTATTGTTGTCCCCAAACGAGTGGACCTCATCGATAGCGGACGTAGGTGTTGGTGTACGTCTGAACCCAAAGCGCGCGTCTCTTTGTCACCGGAAGGCTGGACTACCTTGAAACGGGTGTTGTTGGGTGACCTCGACGGTGATAGCATTCACCTGTGTGACGACGTCTACATTTTCCGCGGCGCCTTTTTTGCTCGACTCCTCTGAACGAAGGTGGTTTTACCCTGGACCCTGATCTATGGACGGCCATGGAAAAAGTAGTCCCCATTGTCGATGAAGTACTTTATCTATAGGATGCACACAGGCTAGAGTGTCAGTGTCTACTCATGAAGCGAACACACAACAGCGCAACCCAGAGGGGTACCCACAGGGGGACGCAGAGGGGGACCCGAAAGGGAATCCGAAAGGACAGCCAGTGGAGTACCCACAAGGCCGGGCGGCAGGAATCCTTTGGCGTAAGACTGTGAACAAGGTGTTAACAGATTTGTATTACAACCCAACCAGTCCAGCCGCTTATAGCGCTGTGGGAGCGCTCGCTAGAGCTGCACATTCCCAAGGCATCAGTCGAACTGAAGTTCGAGCATGGTTAAAAACCCAAGACACTTATAGCTTACATCGAGCAGCCCGACGACATTTTCGCCGTAACCGATTCATCGTGGGAGGCGTAGACGCACAATGGCAGACCGATTTGGTCGATATGAGTCGATTTGCTGCCCACAATGATGGACATCGGTACATGTTGACCTGTATCGATATTTTATCCAAGTACGCGTGGGTGCTACCCATCCGGACCAAAACAGGAGAGAATCTGGTACGAGCGTTCCAGCAGATTTTCAAGACGGGACGCAAACCCCTCTATTTGCAAACGGATGAAGGCACAGAATTTCTCAACCGCCACTTTCAAGCCTTTCTTAAGAAACAGAAGGTGTTTTTCTTCCATACGTACAACGAGACCAAAGCCTCTGTGGTGGAACGATTCAATCAGACCATCAAAGGACGAATGTACAAGTATTTTACCGCCAAAAACACCCGACGGTACATCGATGTGCTACCTCAACTGGTCCAAGGGTACAATCGAGCCTATCATCGCAGTATCCAGCGGGCTCCCCTCGATGTGACGGAACGCAACGAACATCAAGTGCGCCGTACGCTGTACTCGATAGAACCAAGTCCACTCACGTCACCCCGTTACAAACGCGGGGATGTGGTACGGATCAGTAAAGTCAAAGGGCAATTTGAGAAAAGTTACTTGCCCAACTGGAGTGACGAGCACTTTGTCATCGTTCGCCATAACCCTCGACACCCACACATCTATCAACTGGAAGATCTACAAGGAGAAACACCGCAAGGCACGTTTTACGAGGCAGAATTACAACCGGTGGTAAAAACACGGAAAGACTACTACACGGTGGAAAAGATTTTGAAAATGGAACGTCGACGTGGCATCCCCTATCATTTCGTCAAATGGCAAGGTTGGCCCAGTTCGTTTAATTCCTGGGTCTCAGCCCGTGACATGAAACGGCTATAAATTCTACCCCACATCGCCTACAGCATTCAGTCTAGGGTTGTAGCATGGATGGCGCACATCTGCCCTTACTGCTGCGGACTCGAAAAGGACAAGTCGGCACCGTCGTGTGTCTACTAGTGTTTCTGGGTACCTTATTTGGAGGAGTCTTCTACGATTTGGCGTACCTGATATCCTGTTTCAACCTACCCTCCATTCGTCCAAGTCCTGCCCCCCAACGTCAAGTGCAATCACCCAACACCACCACCACCACCACCACCCCCTCTCCTACTACGCTGCGGAACATTACCAGATCACCACGTTCTACAACCCAGCCCACTACGCGGTCTAGTCCTCCGCCACCTCTGCGGAACTTCACCCGGGGTCCCCCCGTGTACCTGCCTAGTCCTACCCTCAGAAGCGAACCACCCGCATCATCTTCCAAGCACCCAGGGCAAACCCACGGCAACATAGGACTCCCACCACCACCACCACGATGCTAACACCTAGAGTGGGACTAGTACCACGTTTACCACGGCCACGGTACCCGCACGACTACGACCCCCGGTGGAATCCACGACAACGGTGGTGGGCCTCTGAACGCTGGGCGCAAATCACCAAATAAAACCCTATGGATCCTCGGTGGCAGCATCCCTTCACGTGTCTCATCGCTCGACCGACGGGTCGGGAAAAACACACTTCGTTCAACGGCTCATCCAACACGGGTCAGCCCTCATTTCACCACCCGTGGCTCGCATCCTGTGGTGTTATGGAGCTTGGCAGCCTGCGTACGAGGAACTGGCACGCATCCCTGGACTCACCTTGGTGGAAGGATTACCCCCAGAGGATACCCCAGAAGATACGTTGGTCGTGGTAGACATTCTGATGACCGAAACGGACAGTCGGGTGACGCGTCTCTTTACCAAAGGGAGCCATCATCGTCGATTGAGCATCATCTACATCGTCCAGAATCTCTTCAGTAAGAACAAAGAGCACAGGAACATCAGTTTGAATGCTCAGTATGTGGTCTTGTTCAAAAACCCCAGAGACGCATCACAAATTATGCACCTGGCGAAACAGATGTACCCTAAAAACACGGCCTTTGTGCGGGAAGCCTTTGAAGATGCCACCCAAGGGGCCCACGGGTATCTACTCATCGACTTGAAACAAGGAACACCCTCGGCACTTCGATTGCGCACCCACATTTTCCCCGGAGAGTTCCAGACGGTGTACACACCCAAATAAAAGAAGAAGACACAACCCCTCTAGCATTCACTTCCTCATCATGTCTGCACGGATACGGAAGCACGCGCCGGCCCTCCGCGTATTACGCAGCGCGCCACCGGAGGTGGGCCGGGCCCCGGTGCGCGGCGCGGACGCAGAATTGGTACGGTGATTGTGTGAAGTCGCTCATAATGTGTTAAAAGGGAATGCTCCTCTCAGCCCCCTGCAGAAAGGGAAATTGCAACGGCACAAGACGGGTCTCCGAACGCTGGTGAAGAAGACGGGCAGTTTAAAGAAAAAGAAACAGGTGTTACAGCGAGGTGGATTTCTCGGGGCACTCCTGGCATCCTTAGCCGCTTCCGTACTGGGACCGTTAGTAGGATCCATCTTGGGACGCTAACGTCATGGAACATACGAAAAAAATGATGCTGGTGGAACCTCGACTGTTACAGAGTTTGCAATCACCCTATCCCGTGCCTGCCACGGTGCAACAACTCCAGTCTCTTGACGAAGAGATGAATAGTATACTGCAACGTCGACTACCCGATCACGAGAAAATTCAACTCTACCATCAGACGCTGAACCGGTACAAGACGTTTATGGATCAATATAGGGGTAGTACACCACCAGCACCACTACCAGCAGCGCCAGCACCCACACCACCATCATCACCTCAGCTGGAAGAGGAAGTGTTGGCCAGTGTCCCTAAGGCATTCAAGACCAAGGCTCGTTTATTGTTGGACCGAGTGAAACAGAATCCCGATATGGGTTGGAGCGATCAGGGGAAACTGCTTATTCGAAACCGAGTGGTGCCGGGGTCTCATATCACCGATTTGATCAACGATACGGTGCGCTCTCGCAAACACTCTAATCCACCGGGCTGGGAAGCCTTTGCTCAAGGGTTGAAAGACACACACACCCCTCAAGAATTGGTGGGGAATCCTAACGGTTGGGCCTTTATGCAGCGGACCCAGCAATCGCCGAGTAAGGTTATCCGGTCATCCGGTTAAGGCGTGGGAGCCCTATTAAAACCAGGTGCAGAAGCAAGAAAGTTCAGTCGTCATGTTTTGCCTCACGTTGCCCAGTAACAGTTCGCTCGATGTGTTTCCTGACAACACCTTGGTGTTATGATTGAGCTATGTTGTATTTAACGTCAGGTTATACGACCGGGTATGTTTCGTGTCATCTTATAAGACTAGGTATGTAACTTTTTGCATAGTGATTTAGCAGCACTGTTCGTATTTGTAGACTTCCCGGACCTGCATATATCACGAAACGAATAGGTATGTGGTTCGGGATTAGGTATCCTGGCATGTTGTATTTAACGTCATGTTATACGACCGGGTATGTTTCGTGTCATCTTATAAGACGAGGTATGTAACTTTTTGCATAGTGATTTAGCGGCAAGAAATCGCCGAGTATGCTCTTGTACATTTGATTTCGCCTTATATTAAGATTTAGTGCAAACTGCTGTTTGGAGTTCATGTTTAGTGATGTAAATTTGATATTCGTTACTGCATGACCGGTTAGGTTATATATATAGCCATGCTTTTGTACGGATCAGTGGTAGATTTACCAAACTCTAGGAGGAGTCGGACTGGGGTCGGAGAGACTAAGTATACAGTACGAGCGTACTGGACGGTGGATTTCTAAATTACTAGAATTATATTCTGTGTAATTTAATGCCTGTTCTGGAGGTATGTGCCTATTGTTAGATGTATTGATATGTATGTATATATTTAATATTGTGGTCAGATGTGGAATATTTGGGTGAATATCCCGGGTGTGTTAATGTGTATCGAGTTGTACCCTGTATTATTAATGTGCATCGAATTGTATAATCGGTAACTATATTAAATGCGTTATTTTGCTTAAACTGTAGTGTTTGCGGACAGGAGTTGCTATTGGATGTCTGCGTTGTTCCATGGGGATGCCTGGTAACCTATACGAGACCTATAGAAGTGACCGTTGGGCTACAACTACATCTGTACCTAAACAAGTTGACGAGTTCGCAACATCGCGTATCGTGCCAGCTGTACTGCGGTGCTTGTTCGAACTGCATGGTTGGTCTGATCGAATGCAGAGTGGTTTGTACAACTGAGATTCCACTGACTTGTGTAAACGCGTTGTAGGTCTACGTTCTGCACTGGTCAAGCGTGAATCAGTGAACCAGTCTAATAATACAAACTGGCCGGACTTGTGTTCAGTACAATTTGATAGACTCCGATCACTTTCATGATTTCTGGCTGAATTGATTCTATTGGACTTGAATTAATTACAGACTGATTTGGGTCGGTATTGTTATTATTTGATTAATTGTAATCAAATAAATTATTCTAAGATTCTATTCCCTGGTATTATTCGGATTCATGAATTGATGGTCTTATTTGTAAATTGTGTGTATATTGGGTGTGGTGTGTATGGTGTGTGAATGGGTTCTGGTTTATTCCTGTAATAAATTATTTTATTTGCAATTTGGGTTTTGTTCAGTAAATAGGTCAATCCTAACATGGGGGCTTGTCCGGGAATTATAAATGAATTGTGATTGTCTATTTATTGAGATACACGTACATTTATTTATTGCATTATTATTATAGGGATCGAGCTGTTCACTACCACGGCGGAACCAAATTTGTGCGGACATGCAGCTGTTTGGTTGGTGAGTCTGGACGCCTTTTTGTATACCTTCTCTTGTTTGATTCCACGGTTTTTACGGCATCTCTATTCAGCATTACATTGTACATGTTCCAGGGTTATTGGAACGAGTAGGGTGACCCCGTTGGAATTCAGTTTAGGTTTTTCAAATTGTGTTGCTAAAGCACTCCAGTTCAACGAAAGGATACTACAAATACTCATGGTTAGGGATTACGCAACAAAATGTAGTGCCATGTCGGAAGCTAAGATTACTTTTCAAGTTATCCTAGCCTTTATAGGCATTCTGGCCAGTATGACCGACGTAGATCGAACTGAACGTTTGATATCCATTGGCAAATCTTTCGGCTTTCAAGGGAAAGAATTCTTGGAATATGTTCAATGACGGGAGGATCAAGAATCTGAGCGTGAACTCCGACATAGAGATCGCGAGGGGAAACAAAAATTATTGGAATTGGAAAGTCAAGAAAAACAAAAACAATTAGATCTACAAATGCTAGATAAGCAATTAGAATTACAGAGATTGAAGAACGACAGATCTAATGAAAATCCATTAAACGGCAACGGCGGGGCTATCCCAAAATCTCCGAAATTGCCCTACTTCGACGACGACAAAGACGATATGGACGCCTATTTGCTCCGTTTTGAACGGTATGCAATAAGCCAAAAATGGACTAGAGAAAATTACGCTGTTTATTTGAGCGCACTATTAAAAGGCAAGGCCTTGGAAGTTTATAGTCGAATGCCGGTAACTGATGCAAATAGTTATGATAAACTTAAATCCGCATTGTTACGTTGTTTTCAACTAACAGAAGAGGGGTATAGGAGAAAATTTCATTCTGAAAAGCTTAGGAAAGGGGAACAACCCTCGCAATATTTGGCCCGTTTGGAGAATTATTTCGATAGGTGGACAGTCAGTGCCGAGGTTGGTGATAGTTTCAAGGCACTGCACGACTTTTTGATCCTAGAACAATTTCTTTTCCAATGCCCGAGCGAATTATCCATTTATCTTAGAGAAAAGACTACCAGAACACTTGGAAGTTGCTGTTCGAGAATCCGATGTGTACATGGATGCACATCATATGGGTGCCGGTTTCAAAAGGGACGGTGACAATAATAGACAGTTAAAATCTAATAAACCGTACACTGCAACCAAACCTAACGATAACTCCACAAAACCCGCTGATAGGTCAGTAGTCACGTGCTTCATTTGTGAAAAGCCTGGACACAAAGCCGTAAACTGTAGATTTAAAGGCAAATTATCTGGTATTGTTGCATCTGCTCAAACATTTGAACGAAACATTCCAGTCACACTCTCCACTTGTCTGGTATTACCCGATGACCAGGAGAATATAGAGATTGATGGTATGAAAAAATCATTTCCGTTAGGGGAAACAAGCGGTGAATACTGTCTTGAAGGAGCAAATATCTTAAAGGGCTTACCAACACAACCTGGTTACGTAGGCAATCGACGTGTTACTGCATTACGTGACACTGGGTGTCTGGAACCATTGTTAAGCTAAGCTTAGTGACAGAGAAACAACTAACTGGGGAAGTTAGGCCATTCATGTCGGTGGATAAAACAATGAAATACGCACCTGTCGCAGAAATATATGTTGATACACCCTACTATACCGGTATGACGAAAGCCTTATGTCTGGAAGATCCAATTTGTGAATTGATTATAGGAAATCTACCTGTACACACTCAAAGTGAACCGATTATCGGGGTCATGGAGCCTCCAGCCTCCATTACTGGTAAGTCAGCTGAACCAGAGGTATCTGTCGCTGCTATGGTAACTCGAAGTCAAAGTGCTAAACCAAAAACTAGTGAGCGTCCACTAAAAGTACCCCAATTGCCTCAAATTGCTGATGCGAAAGAGTTTTTAAAGCATCAGAAAACCGATGTTAGTCTTGACAATATTAGAAGAATGGCGGATAGTGGGAAAGAAATTAATCGTTCTTCGGTGTCTATACAATTCATTAGGAAAAATGATTTATTGTATCGGCAGGTTACCGCTAGAAACAAAGGAGTGATTAATTATGAGCCACAGTTAGTAGTTCCGTTTAAGTTCAGAACTACAGTTGTCAAACTAGGACATGAAAGCATTCTTGCTGGTCACATGGGTATAAAGAAAACTCTAGATCGCGTACAAGCGCATTTCTATTGGCCCGGCATGTACGGCGATATAAATCGGTTCTGTCAATCTTGTGACCCCTGTCAAAGAACGATTCCTAAGGGAAGGGTAGCCAAGGTCCCGCTACAAAATATGCCGATTATAACGACACCGTTTTACCGGGTCGCTGTAGACATAGTTGGGCCGTTGATCCCAAAGTCCAAACGTGGCAATAGATATATTTTAACTATGGTGGATGTTGCGACACGCTATCCCAAGGCAGTAGCATTGCCAAATATAGAGACTACCACTGTTGCGGAAGCTATTGTACAAATGGTAAGTGACGTAGGGGTACCAAAGGAAATCTTAAGTGATAATGGCTCTCAGTTTACTTCGGAGATGATGCGGGAAGTTCAGAGACTTCTGTCAATTCAAAGCATTACCACTTCCCCCTACCATGCCCAATGCAACGGTCTTTGCGAAAAGTATAATGGAACCTTAAAGTTGATGCTAAAACGCACTGTAATTGAGACTCCAAACGAGTGGGATAGGTTCTTAGAACCCCTTCTCTTTGCATACCGAGAGGCACCGTTGCGCAGTTTGGATGAATTTTCACCTTTCGAGGTATTGTACGGTCGCTCGGTACGTGGTCCAATGACAATCCTGAAGGAAGTATGGTCCGATGACGATATCGAAAGTGAGATTAGAACAACCTATGATTATGTTTTGAACTTAAGGGATCGTTTACAGACAACGTGTTCTATTGTTCAGTCTGAGTTAGCTAAAAGTCAGGAAGTTCAAAAACATTATTTTGACAGGAAAGCAATACCGCGGCGTATGCAAGAGGGTGATATGGCTCTCGTACTACTTCCAACAGATAGAAATAAACTCATTATGAAATGGAAGGGACCATTTCCGGTGGCACAACAGGTGGGTCTTAACAACTATGTACTGGAAATCAATGGGAAGAAGAAAATCTTTCATATCAACATGTTAAAACAGTATTTTGTTAGGCAAACTGAAGTGACGCCAGTCTCCGTTGCTGTGATGACGTCAGACTCGGATGATCTGTTGGCACAGGAGGTAAGTTGCAATTCTGATACTGAAAACTTTACCAGTGTAAACATCAACCCAAAGTTGAACAATGATCAAATTACAGATTTGAATGAAATAGTGGAAGAGTTCGGTGATGTATTTTCATCTTTACCTGGGTTGACTAATATAATCGAGCACAAGATTACGCTAACTGATGAAACGCCGATTAGGTCAAAACCGTATCCAGTACCATATGGTATGTATGATTGTCTTCAAAAGGAAATTAACGAGATGCTTGAACTCAAGGTAATCGAGCCATCAGAATCCCCATATTGTAGTCCTGTGGTGTTGATAAACAAGAAAAATGGCGGCGTCCGCCCATGCGCAGACATGAGAAAGGTAAACAGGGTAACTGTTGTTGACTGCGAACCTCTTCCAGACATTGATTCAATTTTTGCTAAGCTATCTGAAGATCGCTATTTCACTAAACTTGACTGCTGCAAAGGGTATTGCCAAATACCAATGGCGGAATGTTCAAAGAAAGTTACGGGATTTAGTACCCCGTTTGGACATTATGAATACTGTCGGATGCCCTTTGGTCTGCTAAATTCTGGGGCGACCTACAGCAAAATGATGAGAATCTTACTGAAAGGCCTTAAAGACGTGGACAATTTTGTTGACGATGTTTTAGAACATACAAAAGATTGGGAAAGTCATCTCGTAATGCTGCGTCAAACCTTGCTGCGTTTCCGCGAGGCAGGGATAACTCTAAAGCCAAGTAAATGTTTCTTGGGATATTTTGACACAGATTTTCTAGGGTATAAAGTTCAAGATGGCAACCTTCTAACACAGGAAGACAAAGTTGTAAAAATAAGGGAAGCAACTCTTCCTAAAACAAAGAAACAATGACGTTCCTTTATGGGTCTGATAGGCTATTATCGCCAGTTTATCCCAAACTTCTCTGATAAAGCACTTGTGTTAACTGACCTTACAAAGAAGGGAGTTCCAAACAAACTACCGTGGACTGCTGATCATACCGTTGCTTTTGAGCAGTTAAGAGATGAACTATGCCATGGACCAATTTTGAAACTACCTGATTTAAAACGTAGGTTTATAGTTCGAACCGATGCTTCTGATTACGGACTAGCGGCCGTGCTCATGCAAGTATATGACGGAAAATATTTTCCTGTTGCGTACGCAAGCAAAACACTTTTAGATCGCGAGCGACAGTATTCCGTAGTTGAACGGGAGGGTATGGCGATTGTTTGGGCCATATCAAAGTTTCAAGTTTACTTGTATGGCAATGAGTTCACCCTACAAACGGACCATCGACCCCTAGTCTATTTAGACAGTGCCAAACATAATAACCAAAGAATTATGAGATGGGCACTTGCTCTCCAACCTTACAAATTTCTGGTGGAATCGATCAAGGGTGAGGACAACTTAGGTGCGGATGTTCTCAGCCGACTACTGTAAACACGTAGTATACACGTGGTGATGATAGCTCAATACATATATGATTTAAGATAAGCTATTTTTGAATAGTTTATTCTCGGATGGGGGATGATGTTATGATTGAGCTATGTTGTATTTAACGTCAGGTTATACGACCGGGTATGTTTCGTGTCATCTTATAAGACTAGGTATGTAACTTTTTGCATAGTGATTTAGCAGCACTGTTCGTATTTGTAGACTGCCCGGACCTGCATATATCACGAAACGAATAGGTATGTGGTTCGGGATTAGGTATCCTGGCATGTTGTATTTAACGTCATGTTATACGACCGGGTATGTTTCGTGTCATCTTATAAGACGAGATATGTAACTTTTTGCATAGTGATTTAGCGGCAAGAAATCGCCGAGTATGCTCTTGTACATTTGATTTCGCCTTATATTAAGATTTAGTGCAAACTGCTGTTTGGAGTTCATGTTTAGTGATGTAAATTTGATATTCGTTACTGCATGACCGGTTAGGTTATATATATAGCCATGCTTTTGTACGGATCAGTGGTAGATTTACCAAACTCTAGGAGGAGTCGGACTGGGGTCGGAGAGACTAAGTATACAGTACGAGCGTACTGGACGGTGGATTTCTAAATTACTAGAATTATATTCTGTGTAATTTAATGACTGTTCTGGAGGTATGTGCCTATTGTTAGATGTATTGATATGTATGTATATATTTAATATTGTGGTCAGATGTGGAATATTTGGGTGAATATCCCGGGTGTGTTAATGTGTATCGAGTTGTACCCTGTATTATTAATGTGCATCGAATTGTATAATCGGTAACTATATTAAATGCGTTATTTTGCTTAAACTGTAGTGTTTGCGGACAGGAGTTGCTATTGGATGGCTGCGTTGTTCCATGGGGACGCCTGGTAACCTATACGAGACCTATAGAAGTGACCGATGGGCTACAACTACATCTGTACCTAAACAAGTTGACGAGTTCGCAACATCGCGTATCGTGCCAGCTGTACTGCGTGCTTGTTCGAACTGCATGGTTGGTCTGATCGAATGCAGAGTGGTTTGTACAACTGAGATTCCACTGACTTGTGTAAACGCGTTGTAGGTCTACGTTCTGCACTGGTCAAGCGTGAATCAGTGAACCAGTCTAATAATACAAACTGGCCGGACTTGTGTTCAGTACAATTTGATAGACTCCGATCACTTTCATGATTTCTGGCTGAATTGATTCTATTGGACTTGAATTAATTACAGACTGATTTGGGTCGGTATTGTTATTATTTGATTAATTGTAATCAAATAAATTATTCTATGATTCATATAATACTATTCCTGGTATTATTCGGATTCATGAATTGATGGTCTTATTTGTAAATTGTGTGTATATTGGGTGTGGTGTGTATGGTGTGTGAATGGGTTCTGGTTTATTCCTGTAATAAATTATTTTATTTGCAATTTGGGTTTTGTTCAGTAAATAGGTCAATCCTAACACTTGGCCAAGTACGTGACCCAATTACCGCAACCGTTGCATTTACCTGGACGGTGGGAATGTGCACTGGTGGATATTCAATACCCTTACTCGTGGTACAACGTGCGAGGCAAGGAAGTATGGTACGAGGTGACCTACGAAGGCAAAGTAAACCGTCTGACTCTCCCCGAAGGCCAATACGATACCCCCAAGGCGTTCATAGAGGGTCTGACCACATTGTTGAATTATAAGCCTCTACGGGTGGTGACGAATAGTTCAAGACCCGTCAAAGCCTATCCCTCCAAGAATCACGTGATCTTCGATGTCAACGCACACAACGACAAGGCCTGTATCCTGCTCAGCCCCAACGTGGGTGTGGAACTCAGTCCTAGGCTACAGCAAATGTTAGGTCTCCCTTACGACATCTACGCGGAGCCCACCACCGACAACGGTGACGTTGTGATGGATATGAAAGTGGGTATGTACGGACTCTACGTCTACTCGGGCGCAGTGGACAGCCATATTGTGGGCGATGTGAACACACCTCTGTTACGGGTGGTACCCATTAAAAAGAAGTATGGCGATCAAGTCACCCAGAGTTTCAACCACATACTCTTCCTGCCCATACGACACACCGATATCAACACGATCACGGTGGATATAAGAGATGACACGGGACACCCGGTCGCATTCGAACGAGGGAAAGTGGTGCTGACACTTCATTTCCGACAAGCACGTTCTCCTCACTTCGTATAATGTACGTGCCTTACCAGTGCCATACGGCCAGCTATGCCGACTACTACAAGAAACAAACGGGAGGTAGCTTGCCCATCTTTAGCGGTGCACGCATGCAACGAGGTCACGGATTGGGTAACATACTGGGCAGCATCGTCAAAACGTTCTTGCCCTTGGTGACACGGGGAGTAAAAGCGGTGGGTAAACAAGCGGTACGCAGTGGACTGTGTGTGGCATGTGATGTCTTGGGAGGAACGGCACTCCGACAAGCCTTGAAACGACGGGCCCAAGAAGCAGGCAATCTTGATCGCCAAAGCCCTTAAAAGACAACCACAGGCACAGCGAAGAGTCATTCGACGACCGACACACCGACGACGCACACCCCGGAAGAAGAAGGGTAAGAGAGACATCTTCACATAATGGCATTCATTCACTCCGAGTCGTGTCCGTCTACCAACAGTGAATTGGATTTGTGGACTATTCCACCCACACAGACCAGTGTCGCCGAAGGACGTTGGGTAGAACATCGCCCCCTGGCTAGCCTGACGGGCACGGGACCACTGGAATTTACCATTGAAAACAAAGATACGGCCTACCTGGATTTAGCCCACACGTACTTGTACGTGAAAGCCAAAATAGTGGACAACGGGACGCTCATGGCGAACGATGCGGTGGTAGGCCCGGTGAATCTTTGGCTGCACTCCTTGTTCCAACAGGTGGATATCAGCCTGAACGATAAACTCATCAGTACGTCCACCAATACGTACCCGTACCGAGCCTACATCGAGACGCTGTTGTCGTACGGAGAAGATGCCAAAAAACACACTTGCAAGCCTCGCTGTACTACAGGGATACACCCGGAGCCATGGATGCCGTCACCGTTGCCAATAATGGGTTCGGCCATCGCAGGCAGTTGACAACCCGTAGCACGTCCGTCGATATGATGGGACGACTGCACGCCGATCTGTTCCTGCAAGACCGCTACATGATGAACGGTGTATCCATCAAGATCAAGTTGATCCGTTCCGCACCCACTTTCGCCTTGATGGCCGATGGAGATGCCCCCAATTACAAGATCATCATATGCAGCCCTGTTTGTCCGTACGGTGGATTTGCAACAGGGCGTGTTGGTGAGTCACATGGAAGCCTTATCGAAAAAACCAGCCCTGTACCCCATCCGACGCGTACAGACCAAGGTGTTCTCTGTGCCAGCAGGTACGATGATGGCCAATCGTGAAAATTTATTTCTAGGGGATCTCCCTAAACGTCTTACCCTGGCGTGTGTGACCAACACCAGTTTCAATGGACAGTGGAATGAGAATCCGTTCCACTTTCAACATTTCAACCTCAACTTTTTGGCACTGCACGTGGCCGGCCATCAAATTCCAGCCCGTCCGTTACAACCGGATTTTGGTAACCATCACTATGTGCGGAGCTACCTGAACCTGCTTACAGCCACAGGACAAAACAATCAGGACGAAGGAAATACCATCACTCGACGAGACTTTAGCCGTGGGTACACTTTGTTCGCCTTCGACCTCACCCCAACCTTGGAACACGATCATCAACTGGCCTTGCTCAAGAAAGGAAACTTACGGTTGGAACTGCGTTTCTCCGTCCCTCTAATGCATACCATTAACGTGATTTGCTACGCCGAGTTTGATAACGTCATCACCGTGGATCAGCAAAGAAACGTCCTGTGTGACTACGCCAGCTAGAGTCATGGATACAGAGCAGCTGATGGCCATACTCCAGCGAGATCCTCGGGTACCCTTTCGAGGTGTGTTTCCACGCAATGTGTTTCCCACCACCCCAACCACCCCAGCAGCCTACACCCTGAATACAGACCCTGGTACTCGACCCGGTGAACATTGGGTGGCTGTGTACGTGGACACCCTAGGCCAAGGCGAATACTTTGATTCCTACGGACTTGCACCCCTGCATCCCGATTTGGTGATGTTCATGGACGTATCTACTACAGTGTGGCGCTGGAATACTAAAAGATTACAAGGACCCTTGAGTAGTGTATGCGGACAGTACTGTGTGTTTTATCTCACTCACCGGAGTAGAGGACATTCTATGCAAACGATCATACAAATGTTTGATGATTATTCTCAAGCCGAAGACCGTGATGTACTCGTATACGACTGGACTGCCTCTCGTTTTAATGTGCATGCCCCATTTCTCTGGTTGACTTAATTGATTCAATGCTCCGCGCGGTGTTCTCATTGTTTTCGTTATGACGTTGTTGTTCTGACGTTCATTGATGTTCAATAAAAAGATTCATGAAAACACAAGTGATGTGTTTGACTTTTTTTATTCAAGTGAACAAGAATGTATAGACTATGTACAAAAGAATACAGGTGGTGTGTAAAAACTGTGAGAGCGTGGGATTCGAACCCACCCCCTGCACTTAGGACTGGCGACCCTTCTGACTTTTTTACAGTACTAGTTTTAACTCATATCATGAAAAGTATATCAAATGCCATAGTTTCACAAGTCCAGGTAAGTGGTACTGATGCCATCGGGAAGGACTTTCCGCTTGGGGTAGAAGAAGGTGAAGGCATCTCGTTGCTGCATGTACGTCCGCATCTGGTGGTCCACGACCCGAAATCCTCTGTTAGTGCCACTTGCACTGGCCTGGCTTTGCAGCACGTTCAGGTACAAGGCTTTGTCGATGGCCGGATCGCGCCGGTTCACCCCTTTGCAGCTAAACTTATTTTGGTCTCCACCGTACCAGTAATACGTCTTCGAGGAGAGAGCAATCATGGCATCCCCACTCCACTCCAACTTGAAGAGACCCGGCGTCCGCTTGTCGTACTGGTAATGGTCACGTCGAGGTAGCCACTGGTCCCGTTCCGTCTTATACTGTGCACGTAACTCGGGTTTGACCAGGGACTCCCAATCCGCATTAGACACGGCCATGTAAGCAGAGTCTGTATCCATCTCCATGAGTTGCCAATCGGATGGATTAAAATACACACCCATGAAATCGTATAAAAACTGGAGCATCCTCAGCTTGGCCACCTGGTATACCATACATCCAATCTGGAGGGGCAGGTTGTAACGGATAGTCTTTTTGGCTAAAGTGATTTCATACGTGTCGTCATCGATGACCTCCACGGACCGAAACAGGGGAGATTTGACCTTTTTGCGGGCTTGTGGGGTGGTACAGATATTCACGTTCACGTGCTTATCTTGGTTAGTGACCGTTTTGCCATAATAGCCATTGCCCGTCAGTTTCCAGGATTCACCGATGATGGCCTTACTCGGATCTTGATCACCTTGACGACGGGCAGACGTCACGATGTCGGCATTCCCCGCAAAACAGGCGCTGGGTACATACTGTATCACTTGGTACACGCGCGTGACTTCCAGACCGTGGCTGATGTACCACTGTAGTAGCGGAGTGCCCAGCAAGATTTTCTCTGCCCACATACTGCCAATCAACATCCGTCGAGGTCGAGGCAAACACTCGTGTTGCTCAGCATAGGCACCCATGGTGTCTCCAATGTCATTCCGACCCACCAGTGTGTTCTTGAAAATAGGTGGGCACTGGGCGAAGAGTGGCTTGAGAGTGTCGGGAACATGCAGATCACATTCGACAAAGCCGTAGAGGTCCCCGGAACGAATGGCGTCGAACATCTGTGGCAGACTCAGGAGTCGCCGACGACTGAGAGGGTACTCGCGCGCTTTAAGGAAACGGCGTAAATGTGGGAGGGCCTGGCACATGGTGTGAAATTCACACTCCCACATTTCGATGAGGTGGTATCCTCTCTCTTTGATGTAATCGCCGTTCTCCTGGACTTCTTCCCGTAATTCTTCCGCCGATTTCCCACGTCGTTGGTTGAAGCGTCCAGCGCTGAAATGGCATTCGTGGCCGTGCCAATAGCAGCCGTAAAATTGAAATACGGTCGGTGTTCTACCCATAAGGGCAAACCCATCGACGGGGAGTCGACGATCTCCTATGCGCTTCTCTGTGGCGTTGGTCTGATGGCGTATGGAAATTCCCCGTCGATAGGCTTCCCAGTCCAACCACTGGTCGGCGAGATGTTTGTAGGGGGTGCGCTGCGGTGTGAAATGTTGACCTTCCGCCAACCAGCGCGTATAATTACAAGCGTCTAGTCCGTCATTCATAATCCAGCCGTCGTCCATTAGAGAATACCCGCGTCCATAATCCAAAGACCTATTCCATTTTCCACATAACAGTATTAGCACCAAATTCAAAAAGACAATCATAGTATACATAAACATAGGCTTGTTTCCTGCAAGAGAGAAGCGGTCAACAGTTTTCAATGATGCCGGCAAAACATCATGATGTTCCAAAAATATCAAATCCGTATCGCTGATCAGTATTCTTAATCCATAATATTCATTATTTATTATACCACTGGGCATGGGCTGGGCAAGAGATCACAGGTACAGGGCATTGGCATCGAATCCGATGATTTTGGCACAGGGTTTCCCACCGGGGAGAGTGGTGACGTCCTTCTCGTGATAGCGGTGAAAAATAAGACTGGGCCCACCCACGATATTCTGCTTTAGACAATCATACATGTCCGCGTCTTTTTGCTGTATCAGCGAGAAGTATGTAGGACAATCTTGAAAGAGATGGCGAAGCGCCAGACCCGGTAAACTCAAGCACTCCTTGAATATGTCGACGTGCATCTCACGACGAAAGAGGTGAACCATTTTCTCGGCCGCTTCGAGGAAAGGAACCACATCTAAGTTATTATACCATATCAGGAAATCTCGCAAGGTCTGCATGTGTTGGTCGTTCCATACCTGCTGTAGTTCCCGGTACGTGTCTTCCGAACATTCCACTTGCTTCAAATCGTCAAAGAACGCGTCCCGGGGTGGCAACTGTGTTTCCTCCAAGCGGTCGAGCGTCGATATATACGTGTAAGGGAACCTCCCTTTGGTTTGTGCGCAGTCATACGCCTTCACCCACTGATCATAGCTATAATTGGGAGCTAAGTAGTTCCGTACATCCAGGAAATGGAGTGACGTGGTAGTGAGGGCCATATGATTATTGATCTTCTTGATGACGGACTTGATGGTATTAGCCTGGGCCAAGTAAGGGTAGAGAAATTCCTTCACCATGTTAAGATCGTATCGCCCCGAGTTGAAGCCGAGCACAGGTAACTGGCCTAGGTATTGTAGGAAGCGGGCTTTCAATTTCTCCGCATACGGTTTAGGTAAAGGTACATCCTGCGACTGAATGGGTTCCGGCTCCTGGGTGTCCGACTCGGACTCGGACTCTGACTCTTCATCGTCACTAAACGATACACCGGGTATAGGAATCTGGTCGTCCAGTTGGTCCAGTACTTCCTGGAACTTGGACACCAACAATTCCGTACTGGCCGCACTAACTTCCTCTAAATACTCCATCATGCGGGTAATCAACTCATGGGAATCTCCGGTGGACACGAAACAGACAGATGCAGCGTCATAGCCGGGTACGTTGGTGGAAATGCTCACACTGAGGGGAATATGGCGCTGCGTCCACTGCGTTTTCGCTGAGAACATGTCCATGGGCTCCAACAGGGCCTCAAAATCGTAACACGCCCGGTAGGGAAAATAACGGTCCTCTTCCGGTATGACAATCCCTTCATCAGCCAGTTCCTCGGAAGATGGTGGGCGTATTATGATACACGCCGCCAGGAAATTTTCGCTTCACAGTGTTGTCACAAATCTTCTCGTGTCGAAGTAGGTGCCCAGAGTGGTGAAACACCCGATGGCATTGGGCACAACTGTAAGACTGGGCGTACAGGCTCATATTGTAGATGAGGGAAAAATGACTCACCCCATTGTCGTCGAAGATATTGACTTTCATCGTAGAAGCATACCGTTCTGTTGAGCGATGAACCAATTCAGCCACAAATATGTCATCCTCGCATCGTAATCGGTATACAAAGATATTGATGCTGAACAGAGTTTCCACGACATCCAAATACTTAAAGGGGACTCCCCGGAACTGCCGCTCATCCAAGTCTTGCTCCTGTAAATACTGTCTCCAATAGCCATTGGCCACTTTGTCACAAAACTTGGAATCACACTCGTCCAAATGCACGGCCAAACACCGAAACAGACATTTCCGGTCTTTGTAGGGACCATTTGTGCCTCCCGTTAACGCATACAGTCCTCTTCGATGAAGCAGACAAGGTGGAAGAATGACAGGAGCGCCGATAGGATGATCTCTCATTTTGGTGACGAAAAATGTGACGTTGGTCACCATTTCTACAGTCCATTTGGTATTGGGCCGTTGCAACCGGGCCCATTCCAACGGGTCCAACGTAGTCAGTTGGTCGATGAGTGGCTCCAGAGAAATTGCATCCGTCACCGTGAACGGCTGGTCAAACACATAGGTATTATTGCTGGGATAAAAATACCGCAACTGGTCCGTCTCTTTGTGCCGTAAGATGTAACCGAATGTAATATTCAACTTGAACGCTGTCACCTGGTCTGTGAAAATGTTCTCGGCGTAAGTAGAAAGATACGTGAGGTCCTGCAGTCGAAAGTTATACAAGTCCAATAGACGACGGTGACGGTGAAAACAATGGCGTATGATGGTCCAGTGACGTCGATAAATCTCACTCACACGCTCGTCTTCGGGCAAGACTTCAGCCGGAGGCGCTCCTGGATCCCCTGGAAAATCTTCTCCACGTCTCATGCTGCTGTGAGGCTCCGGCAAGTAGCTCCTGTCGTCAGAGTGGTTCAGGCTGGTCAGGTAGGCTGGTCAGGCAGGTTGGTGAGATAGCTCCGTTCGGCAGGCCAATGAATGTAGCAACTCCCTAAAAATTTCCACTTTTATACGTTTTTTCGTGACATTCGGGTGTTTTCGGTAACCTCCGTGTGTCTTCGGTCACCTCCGCGTCTTTTCGCTCACCTCCGTGACTCTTCGGTGATGACATTCGGGTCTTTTCGGTGACCGCCGTGTCTCTTCGGTCACCTCCGTGTCTTTTCGGTCACCTCCGTACCATCTTCACGGACCTCACCGAACTCTCCGTGACTCTTCGGTGATCTCCGTGTCTCTTCGCACACCTCCGTCACATCTTTCGGTCACCTCCGTCACATCTTCACGGACCTCACCGAAAAGACACGGACCTCCCCGAAGACATATGGAGGTGACCGACATTGGGGGAAAAACCCACAGACAAGTCAGTACATCTCCTATCATGTTCCCACGGACCTCTCCGAAAAGACACGGACCTGACCGAAGAAACACGGAGGTGAACGACATTGTGGGAAAAACCCCAGTACATGTTCCTCTCACCGAAAAGACACGGAGATGAACGACATTGAGTCCCCACAGACAGGTCAGTACATATCCTATCATGTTCACAGGTCACGCCCCATTCACCCAGACCGGAAGTGACGTCATACGGCAAGGTCACGCTCCATTCATCCAGGCCGGAAGTGACGTCATACGGGGCTGGTGGCACCCGCTGGCAGAAAAAGGGGACCAAGAGTTACCTCCCTGGAAAACAATACTCGTCCCGTCCTTTCCCTGCTACTACCCGACCGATAGTCAATCTTACATTCTAATTCGTACCTCAGACAAATATAAATTATTTACAAACTAACACGAACGCTCTCTTTCATCATAGGAGCAGGTCGTTAGCGATGCTGCATTCGTGCTCGTTTATTTGGAAAATGTGTATCTGGATTATTCTGGAAAGAGCTCAGAATAGCGGGATATTACAGACGTGCGACATTAAACTGACTGTTATAGACCATTGTACTATCAACAGACATCGTATATCATCATAGTTCTACATCTATATCACTATGTTAACTGACGAATACAGTTAATGCGTGCCTACCGCCGGCCAGAAGAAAAACCCGGCAAAATGAGCCTCCTCAGGAGGAAATCTGTCTTCCACCCCATTGCGGCCCGGCAAACCCTTGGGAGTAGGGCAAAACATGACGTTCTGTTATGATGACGTTCTATTCATAGCAACTGATATTGTCCACCGAACTCCTCAAGAATCGAGTCCTCCAAACACCATAGTCTTCCAAACACCATAGTCTTATTCTTTCTGCATACTCCCGCCTTGATTGTGAATCGCTCAACATGAGGCTGTGCTTATGCTATATTACGGCGTGCAATCTGAAAAATAAAACAATAACAAAAAACGAACAACGATACACGTAACAACAGACCTATCGCTCTATCTCGCTCTCGGCTCGCGAAGAAATATTAAAACGTTATAACAAACAAAAATGGCAAACTAGTCGATTTGGTGATGCAATATACGGCAGTAAGTACGACCATGAATGCAATGCTAAACCTCGAATGACCAGCACACACGCTTACCGTCTTAAATAACCCGATACCCCGCGTAGTCCCAAGCTGAATACTATTCCCTGTTATTCCAACAACACGCGCAAAACTATGGTGTTCTATTTGGGCCAAGTTTGCGTCGCGTGGCGACTTTTAGAAACTCGCCACTCGCCACTCGCCACGCGCCGTGGACCTCTCCGGCGCGCGGCGACTGGCGACTTTCTGCTATCTCTTAACCTGCAAAAACTCGCCAGTCGCCACCCGCCGTAAAACACGGCGAGTTTCGCTCTATCTTTTAACCTGGAAAAACTCGCCGCGCGCCACTCGCCGGATGAACCACGGCGCACGGCGACTGGCGACTTTTGACTTCTGGAATTCTCAGCACTTTTTCTCAAGTGCGCATGCCCGAGGAGCATCAATTATGCAGTTGCAATATCATAAATCACAGTCGCGATCTCATAGAATTTGAGGAAGTAAAAAAAATATGGAAACTGTTGAAAGAAATACGTCTTTTCATCTTTAAAAATAGGGTCTTGATAGTTTGTAGGGTTTGTGATACAGGAAATATCAACCCAACAAAGAGCCGCTCTATGGATTAAAACAGCAATAAACGATCTCTTATACAAAGATATCGCCCGTTTTTCACATAAAACTTACGAAGAGAGAAATTCAATCATCCAGAGAAAATGTTAGCATTTTTTCTTACTTTTTTAATCAATATGACGCTGACGCTCTATTCGCTTTCTTAATATTTCATACAGCATATTAGTTGACGTTGCTTTTATCTTGTAAAACAAAATTCCCGCATCGAGTGCTTTATTGTATCTTAAATAAGGAACAATTTCAAAGCGATTCATTCTGAATTGAAAACGATATGCTGTTTTATAAATATATATAGGCACTTATATAAAAAAAAGAAAAAAACGATTGAAAATGTTGTCTTGGTGTTAACTTTTTAAAATATACCAGCAGATAATAACGAGAGTATGCAAGTTCTGCACAGAAACGGATAACGAGTATTTTAATAAAAAAATATCTGCACATTTGACAAAATTAGATTGCCCTATATGCGTATTGCATTAAAAAGAACTTGTTTCAAAAAACAACTATATTAATTATTACAGATAGCTTACATCTTCAAAATTAGTCACATAGCATCAGATGTAGCTGGAGAGTTCATTCATTAGAAATTATGTATATTTATGCACGAGGAAGAGATTTAAAATTAAATTAAATGACAGCATGTTTCGAACAAAATATTCCGATAATTGATGCTCCCCGGGCATGCGCACTTGAGAAAAAGTACTGAGAATTCCAGAAGTCGCCAGTCGCCGCGCGCCGTGGTTCATCCGGCGAGTGGCGCGCGGCGAGTTTTTCCAGGTTAAAAGATAGAGCGAAACTCGCCGTGTTTTACGGCGGGTGGCGACTGGCGAGTTTTTGCAGGTTAAGAGATAGCAGAAAGTCGCCAGTTGCCGCGCGCCGGAGAGGTCCACGGCGCGTGGCGAATGGCGAGTTTCTAAAAGTCGCCACGCGACGCAAACTTGGCCCAAATAGAACAGCATACACTCGAGCTTTTTATCGTCAATAAATATATAGGTTATGAGTCCGGTGCCGTACCCCGACCATATCGATCACAGCGGCAATTGGTCAGGCAGCACCTTTACACATATATCGAGTATATTTATTTCTCGGTAACTTAAACAATATGCTGAATATTTCAAATCTCCAAACACATGCATTTATATTTGGGTATCTAAATCTGTCTTGACAATTATCATGATTATGATAATCATTTATAAAAATATATATAATTTACAATAAACCAACGTTATTGGGTTTAAAATATCATTGATGGAAAAGTTCAAAATATCAAATTATTTCAGATACTTTAACATGTTTAATAGTAAAAAAGATTTTGCCAATGTATATGAATCATACAGACCCTTGTTACTGCATACTCAGTAACTAAAATGTCACAACCTATGAATTTTCCAAATCAACCCTTTGTATCCTAGTTTCTATGGCAAAGTAGAAAAAACAAAGTGACCAGACTAATAGTTCTGGAAAAGTTATAGCATGAAGTTAGATCATTAACTTGAATTCACTTGCAAAACCCATTTGTATTATAACAAATTTTGTACTTCAACCCATATGAAACCATTTGTGTACAGGTAATTTTTTCCCCCTCTGAATGTTGGACCGATAGCCTGACTGGTTGTATAGTGTCACGTCAGCTTTACCGTAACAGAAAGACGTGTGAAGTCAAGGATTAACAATCAAATTTTATTTACAATACTAAAATCATATACAATTTAAGTAAGGTTTATACAACAAATAAATGTATGAAATAGAATCGTACTGTTCAATGCTATACCGGTGTACACTTTACAGTCCTTGTTGACGCGCACAAATCACTCTTCTGAATAATGGTAATCTAACACTGCTCAGTTGCACACAGTCCCAGCGTAGATTATGCAGCCGCCAGCAGTTAATACACAGGAGTAAATGATCCAGCAGTCCGTAGTTACAGGCAAAGGTATAGTATAACAGACTCACATAAAAGGCCAGTTTGAATCCCCTCCTGAATGACTGTGCTATTTATACTCTATGAGGCATTCCAGATCATTATGCCAATCAAGAAGCTTCTAGAATACACAGTATTACCGCATCATCTGATCTAGATACAATTTACAATAGTCTTCCAGAAAGCTTCAAGTGGTTGACCCGTCACCGGACCCATAGTCTGACTGGCTATGGGTCTGGCACTGGACCTATAGCCACTCTTTGGATATTATGTTGAACTGGTCTCCTGGTACATGGTATATTTTCAAATTCATCCAACAAATAGGCATTTCCTATCGTTTTTGACAGGTGCCCTCTAACATAATAGCATACAAAGTCTCATGTTGAAGCTCTGGTTGTGTAGAGTCATACAGTGCCCTGGCCATGGTATGACGTTGACGTCATGATGCGCATGCACAGTCGAGTAATAGTAGAGAAATTACATTTTTGGCTACGTAAGGGCGTGTTTGGGAGATCCAGGGTCCAAAAAAGCCGTGCATTGTGGGAAATCTCGTGGTGAAGACCAGTGCTGGGGTGTTTTTTTATATCGGAAGTCACGTAACGATAAAACGTTATCGCTTATCAAATGTTATAAACTTTTTCATGGGGATGTTATCAGGGCTGTCATGTTGTGTCTGGGGACGCCATGTTACGCATGCGTAGACGCTATGGACATCTGTTGAAGGTTTCTTTAATAGGTGGGCCATACTTAATCCAAATATGACGTGCATGGTGTCTCGTTATGTAGAATAAGATCGGTGGATGATCTCGTGGTGTAGACTACGACTGGGGTGGGGTTTTTTTTTACCGAAAGTGACGTCATGAAGCGCAGTCGAGTCGAGACCGTTTTGGGTGATTTGTCCAAATATAGCATACAGGTTCTCGTAATGAAGCTCTGGTAAAGAATACGACCTGAGTGCTGTCCACGTGATTGTAGCATCATCTGTGATGTCATCATTATTAGAGAAAGCGCAGCTGCGCTCAGGTGTGCACGAAGCCTACATACACTCCTATACACTAGTTCTTGGGTAGTCAAAAATGACATCTTTTCACTACTCCTCGACTCGCATGCGCATCATGACATCATAGTCACACCCTGCCCAAGACACTGTTTGTCTCTACACAACGAGAACTTCAATATAAGATCCTGTATGCTACATTTGGCCGTAAGGCCCATCTATCCCACAAACACACACATGTGCACCCCCAAAATACCATATTTCTCTACTACTCGACTGTGCATGCGCCCCATGCCGTCTCTTTCGGTACAAACCACCCTAAGCGTAATGTACACTACACTACAAGAGCTTCATGACTACAACCTACACGACCAGGATGGTCCCAAAAACTCTCCTGTGCACCAAGACATGCCCATTGCTCTATTACATCTTGGAACAAAAGATGGTCCCTAAATCGCTCAAAAACACCGCTGCGCACCCATAAAACGCCGTCTTTCTCTACTACTCCTCGATTATAAATGCGCACCATGACGTTACTTTCGATGAAAACCACCCCAGCCGTAATCTACATCCACGACCCATCTAAACCCAGGATGGTCCTTAATCGCTCAAACACACCCTCCAGTATATTAAAATTTCGTCTTCCTCTGAAACTTCTTGAGTGCGCATGTCGTCTTTCTCTGAAACTTCTTGAGTGCGCATGTCGTCATTTCCAGTCAAAATAATGTCAGTGTTAGTATACTTCACGAGAGTTTCAAGAGGACAACCTCCATGACCCATTCAGACAAAGTGTGGCCGCTAGGTCATCGAAATACGTCCCTTCGTAGCCCCAAAATGATCTTTCTCTACTTCTCCACGCCTGCACCGTTTGCGTGGTTTTGTCGCTCCTCTAGGGGCTAGTGGGTCCAGAGGTAGGCATATTTCTAGGGTGCACTCTAAATTGCGCTTCCTCTATTACTCCCCGAGCTACGATAGCTTCAATATGACAGATTGCAAGAGCCATTTTGACCCCGTAGGGCCCCTAGATCTCCCGAAAACGCTCATGCCCATCCGAAAGTATGGCATTTCTCTGCTACTGATGACGTCACAGTCTCCCCATAGTCTTCTCTGGCTACATTCCAAGCTCCACCCCAACATCCACGGTCTACCTCCTAAGCGTCGCACCCCCCCCCCACCCCCACCCCCCCCCTTGGATTAGTGTATAGGGGTCTAGGCGTAGGCATTGCCAACGGCGCACCCTAAATTGTTCTTCCTCTACTCATCCCCGAGTGCGCAGCGCAGGCATATCATGAGGTCATCACACCAGTCGTAGTCTACATGCCGATAGCTTCAAGAGCTTGCACGTCATATTTGGATTCAAGATAGTCCCTAAATCGCACCCCTGCCCTGCCCTAAATTGCCATCTATCGCTGCTACCCCTCGACTGTGCATGGCCCCTAAATCGGACAAACACCCCCCTGCGCACCAATAAAATGCCAACTTTCTAGTACTCTTCGACTGCGCATGCGCAACATAACGTCGCTTTCGGTCAATACCATAACAGTCATAGTCTACCACACTAGGGCTCCAAGACGACGCCCTCCACGCCATATTTGAACACAGTATGACTCATCTATCGCCTAAACACGCACTTGCACACCCCTCAAAATGTCATCTTTCTCTGTACTTCTCGATTGCGCATGCGCACCATAACATCTCTTCCGGTCCAAACCTCCTCAGTCGTAGTCCACTCCACGAGAACTTCAAGACTAGACCCTGCACATTTGACTGGATTTCAAGTACGTTTTTCTGCATTTTTCCAGGTGTATCCTTCCACTATGCTCGTGATCAGGAGCGACCTGCGATGTCCAAGATCCACCCCCACATCCCACGTCAAAGTTCAAATTATGAACACATCCGGAGAATCAACTACTTGGGGACATTGCAAATACAAGAGAAAGTCCCTATTCTAGTGTATCTGCCATGAATGTAAGCCTCTCATATGCATGAAGGATGTCTCAGTCTTATGCATATATATATACCATGATTGTCTTTTTGAATTTGGTGCTAATGCTGTTATATGGAATATTGAATAGGTCTTTGGATTATGGACGCGGAAATTCTACAGTATAACTGCTCCGATATAACTGCTAAATTGTGGAATTCTAGATTTTTCAGACTATTACAAGCGTCTGGTCCGTCATTCATAATTCAGCCGTCGTCCATTAGAGAATATCCGCGTCCATAATCCAAAGACCTATTCCATATTCCATATAACAGTATTAGCACCAAATTCAAAAGACAATCATAGTATACATAAACATAGGCTTGTTTCCTACAAGAGAGAAACGGTCAACAGTTTTCAATGATGCCGGCAAGACATCATGATGTTCCGAAAATATCAAATCCGTATCGCTGATCAGTATTCTTAATCCATAATATTCGCTGCAAAGTCGTCAACCAAATTACAAGCGTCTGGTCCGTCATTCATAATTCAGCCGTCGTCCATTATAGAATATCCGCGTCCATAATCCAAAGACCTATTCCATATTCCATATAACAGTATTAGCACCAAATTCAAAAAGACAATCATAGTATACATAAACATAAAGAATGATGTATCTCAGTCACGCTTTGATTGTGATTGTTCATATGAGTACCATGAGGATCTTGAAGTACATGGGTTCATACGGCCCCTAGCCCCGGGTTAAGCAGAATTAGACACAAGTTACGAAACGTAACGCCATAGATCTTGCACGCTACGCTCGTATTTTGCTATCAGCATGCGATATGTATCGCCAAATTTGAGAAACTTTGACTGGAGGCGCTTGGTGGTGTAGCCCTGTTTCATAAGTTTCTGCAACAATGTTTTGTGGCGTTGATTAAAATCGAAACATTTAACACAGGATCTAGCAAATGCTACTAAGCGTGATATGTATACGCCATAAGCAGGTCCCACTGGAATATTACTGTCCAGAAAGGGATAGTTTTCGATGTCGAAATTGTAATCGTCTCTTTTGTCATACAGTCGACGAGAGAGAAGGCCCGCTTCATTTTTATAGAGATATAGGTCTTAAATACGATGTGCCTGTAGGGTTATCTGTAGTTTCCTTCAAATCCAGTGAAGGTGGATATATATCCTTCACTGCGTCATTTATATAGCGATTATCCACAGCGAGAAGATCGTCTATATAGCGTTTGGTGAATGAGAAGGAATGAGAATGAACGAGATGTTTGAATGGCGAGATTCTGCTGGTGGACGTTTCGTCCCCGAGGCCCGCCCCCTTGTACAGACCTTTTTCTCTTTGGTATATCTTGGCATTTGTGGGAAGTTGATGCTGGGTCGAGATCGGGCCTCTCAGACTAGTCTTTGTGTTAAATGCCGTCATTTACATCTGACGACGATACAGCTCACCAATCTCCAATGTACGAGTTGTCACAGCGAAACAGCTCACCAATTACCAGTATACGAGTTGTCAGAGCATTTCCATCATAGCTCTCTAGATTTGTATCTAATACTGCTTATGCCGGTGCTAGGGCCCGTGTGGTCATATCATCCAAGTTGCCACATGAACAGGTACAATAAAAGCGTACCTGAGATACAACACATATCTAGAATCGTTAGATTCTTGGTATGTGCTTTAGAATAGGTTAACCAGAAGACTATTCTGTGAAGTCATGTGACGCAGCCAGTATGTCGGCACCTCTTCCCACTTCCCTTATATGTGTTGTAATTTGAAAGCGCCTGCATATAGTCATATTCATAAGAAAACAGAGATAGGTCAGCCAATAGGGGTGCACAATTAGTACCCATTCGAATGACTATATTCTGTTGATATGTTGTGTTGCACATAGATATTTTTAATGAGAAATTCAAGCAACTCTATAAACAAAGAAACATCCCATGAATGATATCTCCTGTATGTAGTAGAGCTAAAGAATGCTTTATGGCTTCCGACATTAATATATCTACGATCAGTTTTCGTGAACACAGATACTATTAATGAACTTAGACGGTCAATAAGGTCCTCATGAGGGATTGTGTTATAGAGAGTCGAGAAATCTCATGTGGATGCATGTCTATACGGTATGTGACCTTTAGCGTCAAGTTCCTCCGTAAGACATTTTGAGTTTTTCAATATCCACATACATTCAACGCCAGAGTTTTTAGAAATAGTGGCGCAATACCTTTCCCAAAATGCTTTTACCTCCTGAAGGGCCCCCGTCAACAGGGTTGAAAGAAGCTTGGTGGTGCAGCTTCTAGAACCAGCTATGAATCTAGCTTTGTATGGTGATTTATGCAGTTTGGGAGTCCAGTATACTTTTGGTATATCGTTATGTTTGGTTTTCAGACAAATACCTCTTTCCTTGAGAAACGTTTTGTGATTGTTAAATAAATCTTCCAGAGTAAATGCAGTTTGAGAGTAAGTAGACGTATTTGATGACGATATGTTTACACTCAATTCTTCAACCAGCACCTGGTAATAGTAATATTTACATATGAATATTATATTATTTGGAGCTTTGTCTGCGGGGACTATGACGAATTTACTCTGGAGATTTGCTAGAACTTCTTGCGAATTGGGGCTTCTCAGTACTTGTTTTGCTTGGGGAAGGGTACTTCTGTCAATATGGCGGACTGTTTCAACGACTTTGCTCTTGGTGAGTTCCAGCCAATCATCGAGTACTGTAGGTTCTAATTTTTCTCGCTTAGGCCAATCAATGACGCACTGTTCCAAAGCAGACAGGCCTATCTTCTGGTCGGCCTTCAGATTTATATTTCTCGGCTCTCTATATTTAGGTCCCTTCATCAGGAGTAATCTTAGGTCCTTATCACTCACCACATCAAGGCCACCAGTCACAACATGTTTGCATGGTGTATAGATAAAGCCGACGATTCACAATCACAACTATAGCCCCCCGACGTGTATAAGTTCCAGTCAAACTCCTTGACAGCATTAGAGTAATTGAATATTTTGGTGGCTATAGATTTAGTATACTTATATGAAATGCAAGGAGGTTCTGTGAACTTAAAATAGTTTGGTACAGTATTGCGTACCTCCGAATCATTCAGGATTCGAGGTAAATTAAAATGTCCAGTACTTAATCTAAGTAGTTGAGTTTCAAGAAAAGCCGATCTTGGGATGTTTCGATTATGTTCACTGGACGATACAACCCAAAATACGCTATATCTTGACATAGTTTAGAGATTTTGGGTGGTATTATATTTCCTGAGGACGCAGATTGTTGTATATCTCTAACTATATGATTTAAAGCTCTCAGAGGTAACGCGTACAGAACTGTACGTAAGCTATGTGTCCTATTAGTTAATTTAAAGTGATATGATCGTGAATCATCGCACTATGAAACTTTCTCCAACCACGGCTGCGATGTCTCCGTTGATGGGGTTTAAATAACTGGGTAATATTGGATATATTTGAAGGGCGGTTTGTAACATTGCCGAACCCACTGACATTATCATTTAAACCATACGGAAACACTGACCCAAGTTCTAGCATCCAGAATAGTTCCCGCTCTCGAAGTTTTCTCTCAAATCCAAAGGGGGAATCCTTGGTAGATGGATAATCTACGTCTATGATCTGAATACTAAAGTTGTCCCAGCCATGGTCGGGTCCAGAAAAATGCTTGCCTATAAGCAATTGCTTTTTCCTAACAGATTTTTTGTGACCATTCACTCTAAGATGGGGTCTTTGGGTGGTCTTGCCAACATACTGTTGACCACACGTCTTACAGGAAACTAAATAAATACAGTTTGTAGTAGAACAACTAAGATCAACATACGAGTTTACAGAATATGAATTACCAGTTAACGCGGAACTAAATGACGCTGAAGTATTAAAGAGTGGACACGTGAGACATGCACGGTGTTCACATATAGAAATCTTGAAATTATTACATGTAGAATTCGATGCTAAACAATCATCAAGCGCAATGTTACGGTACAAGGTTTGATGTCGTGACCTTGCTTTGCGGTCAGAAATATATCTGTCATTTGGATTGAAAAAGGTCTTAGTGCATTTCGAACTATTAGAGACTCGACCGAGAAACCTGCACTAAGGTTCCTTGGGTCTGTCTCACTATATTTTCTTTCTGTTGTATCCATTATGAGTGTTGGGTGTGCAGGGACCCGGCCTCGGGGACAACTTGTCCACCAGCAGAATCCAGGCATACACAGGTTAAAATTACAAGCGTCTGGTCCGTCATTCATAATTCAGCATTCGTCCATTAGAGAATATCCGCGTCCATACTCCAAAGACCTATTCCATATTCCATATAACAGTATTAGCACCAAATACAAAAAGACAATCATAGTATACATAAACATAGGCTTGTTTCCTGCAAGAGAGAAGCGGTCAACAGTTTTCAATTATGCCGGCAAGACATCATGATGTTCCAAAAATATCAAATCCGTATCGCTGATCAGTATTCTTAATCCATAATATTCGCTGCAAAGTCGTCATCCAAAGAATGATGTATCTCAGTCACGCTTGATTGTGACTGTTCATATGAGTACCATGAGGATCTTGGAGTACATTATAGCTCATCATTTGAGGCATATTTCAATTGATTTGGTTAAATGCGCTGTACTTACTCCACCGTACATCGGTCAGGTATTTCAAACACATTCCGATTTATTATCGCTTATGGCTTATCAGGTCAATTGTACCATGTCTTATCAGGGCAAAGGTGGTTCAGTCTCAGGAGGGGATATAGGGTATCAAATCCAACATTTTAGGTGACTGTTGTGCACAAAGAAAAGCACATGAAACGCTTTTTGCGTTGTGAGTAACATTCAAGATCAAGGTTATTTCGAATCGTTTTATAATTAGCGCCAAAAGAAAGTCAAAATTGTGCTCACTATTGTGTCATTATTTCTTCACTGTCAGTGTGTTGTTTTTTGAGAAAATGACAGCCGTATATTCGATATTTGCATGCTTATCATTTCAAAGGTCAAGGTCAAGGCCGAGTTCTGACAGAAGTGACGTCCTTGTGACCTCTTGTAGGTCACGTGACCTTATTTTCAGGCTGATCGCATTAGTCGTTCAAGAGTTGTCCACCAAACTGTGCAGTCATATGGAGACGCTCCTGGAGGTCAAAGGTCAAGGTTAAGGTCACATTATTTTCGGTCATCAAAGTATTCATTAATATTAGAAGAATCAATGCCGTAGCTTGTGCACTTATATAAGTAAGGGTTTGGAAAATTATCAAAGAGAAGATAACTATTTGTTCTTGATACGTAACAGTTTCAAAATGGAACTGGGACATGGCCATATAAATGACTTGCGAATCCTCATATTTCTCAAGGATCTGTTGATTAATACATGCTGTAGAGCGAAGATACGAAAAAACATCACCAGGGGAGAGAACTCGAAAACTGCTTGTCTGAACTACTTATTCTATGATATCGTTTTATTTGGAATATCTTCAAAGATTTCCAGTCTAAATCTCAGCTAAGTCTTCTCAGCCGTTCAATCAGTATTCACTAAATGATTTTTCACTTTAAAGGCTTATAACTCAAAAGATCAAGGTCAGGATCAAACGTGTAACCCACCGGCAAAACTTCAGACCCATACCTATATGTGTGACAATTATTGTAACTGTAGTGCGAACTGTTTCGGCTGTAGGGCCTGGACAAAATTTGATAGAATAATAATAATAATCCGTAGAATAACAATAGGTATTTCCATTCTAAATGGAAAGACCTAATAAGATAGTTTCCTGCAGGAGAGCTGCAGTCAACAGTTTTCAGTGATACCTACAATACACGGCAATGTTCTTCAGGCTGATCGCATTAGTCGTTCTAATCAGTACTCGCTGATTGGCTGGACCTCACCAAGAGCAAGGTCGTTGAAACAATCCGCCATATTGACAGAAGTACTCTTCCCCAAGTAAAACAAGTACTAAGAAACCTCAATTCGCAAGAAGTTCTAGCAAATCTCCAGAGTAAATTCGTCATAGTCCCAGCAGACAAAGCTCCGAATAATATAATATTCATATGTAAATATTACTATTACCAGGTGCTGGTTAAAGAATTGAGTGTAGACATATCTTCATCAAATACGTCTACTTACTCCCAAACTGCATTTAATCTGGAAGATTTATTTAACAATCACAAAAAGTTTCT
The DNA here is from genome assembly GCA_036873755.1 of Hanleya hanleyi. Lineage (NCBI taxonomy): Eukaryota > Metazoa > Mollusca > Polyplacophora > Lepidopleurida > Hanleyidae > Hanleya > Hanleya hanleyi. Next base: position 37,996 of record JAVTVY010022858.1, read on the forward strand.
CGGGGAAAGAGGTATTTGTCTTCCAACCAATCATAACGACATACCAAAAATATACTGGACTCCCAAAATGCATAAATCACCATACAAAGCTAGATTCATAGCTGGTTCTAGAAGCTGCACCACCAAGCTTCTTTCAACCCTATTGATGAGGGCCTTTCAGGAGGTAAAAGCATTTTGGGAAAGATATTGCGCCACTATTTCTAAGAACTCTGGCGTTGAATGTATGTGGATATTGAAAAACTCAAAATGTCTTACGGAAGAACTTGATGCTAAAGGTCACATACCGTACAGACATGTATACACATGGGATTTCTCGACTCTCTATACTACAATCCCTCATCAGGACCTTATTGACCGTATAAGTTCATTAATAGTATCTGCGTTCAAGAAAACTCATCGTAGATATATTAATGTCGGAAGCCATAAAGCATTCTTTAGCTCGACTACATACAAGAGATATCATTCATGGGATGTTTCTTTGTTTATAGAGTTGCTTGAATTTCTCATTAAAAATATCTATGTGAAATTTGGCAACACAATATATCAGCAGCATATAGGTATTCCAATGGGTACTAATTGTGCACCCCTGTTGGCTGACCTGTATCTGTTCTCTTATGAATATGACTATGCAGGCGCTTTCAAAAACCGATCCATTCAAAGCCCGTTCCTTCTCATTCACCAAACGCCATATAGACGATCTTCTCGCTGTGGATAATCGCTATATAAATGACGCAGTGAAGGATATATATCCACCTTCACTGGATTTGAAGGAAACTACAGATAGCCCTTCAGGCACATCTTATTTAGATCTCTATCTCTATAAAAATGAAGCGGGTATTCTCTCTCGTCGACTTTATGACAAAAGAGATGATTACAATTTCGACATCGTAAACTATCCCTTTCTGGATAGTAATATTCCAGTGGAACCTGCATATGGCGTATACATATCTCGCTTAGTAGCATTTGCTAGATCCTGTGTTAGATGTGATGATTTTAATCAACGTCACAAAACATTGTTGCAGAAACTTATAAAACAGGGCTATTCCACCAAGCGCCTCCATTCAAAGTTTCTCAAATTTGGCGATACATATCGCATGCTGATAGCAAAATACGAACGTAGCGTGCAAGATCTATGGCGCTACGTTTCGTAACTTGTGTCTAATTCCGCTTAACCTGGGGCTAGGGGCCGTATGAACCCATGTACTTCAAGATCCTCATGGTACTCATATGAACAGTCACAATCAAAGCGTGACTGAGATACATCATTCTTTAGATGACGACCTTACAACGAATATTATGGATTAAGAATGCTGACCAGCGATACGGATTTTATATTTTTGGAACATCGTCTTGTCGGCATCATTGAAAACTGTTGACCGCTTCTCTCTTGCAGGAAATTAGCCTATGTTTATGTATACTATGATTCATTGTATTTTTTGAATTTGGTGCTAATACTGTTATATGGATATGGAATAGGTCTTTGGATTATGGACGCGGATATTCTTTGATGGACGACGGCTGAATTATGAATGACGGACTAGACGCTTGTATTGTATACCATACATGTACATCGCCCATCAGGGTTTGGCACCATTTCTCTAGTAGCCCCCATACTATTCAAATTTCTTCTTTTATTCAGTTTGAATTGAATCTATGGTCTCGAGATGACTAACAGGCTTCCAAACCTCGAAATTGGTTTTCGCCTAATATGAAAAGTAGGAGTAGGAAGAGAGCAAATTCTGTCGTAAAAATGCATGCCCAGAGTTATCGGCCCCTGCGGAGTCATACGGAGGTGACGTCCGGGTCAAATGTGACGTCCGGGTTAAACGTCAATTTCGGTCACGTGACGGCCCAGCAAGAGTGATATGTACCTAAATAACACCGTTCGTTGCAGTGACTTAAATGTGAGGACCACTGGGCAACCCACTCATGGACATTGTTTGTCCTCATCTCATCATGTAGAACACGATGGGAGGTGTCTCGTGGCCATGGGTTGAATTTTGCTGAAAATTTCAGAATGGGGGAACGTTTTGTGGTCGTGATGGAGCACTATTGGTCCAATGGATCGTGTGAAATGTCATAGTGAAGCACTCGTGGGGGATCATCCGACTGGATAGGTATGGATTGGAAGTAAGGTTGTAGCGCGCAGGCGCAGACAGGGAATTGGGGGAAAAGAGCATCGGAATGGACGTTTTGAGGTTGAGGTGGACCAATATTGGTTCGAATGGGTCGTGTAAGGTATCAGTTTGAACCACTCGTGGGAGAGAGTCCGACTGGACTGATGTGTCGTGAAAGTAGGGTTATGGTGCGCATGCGCCGAGAAGGGATTGTGGGAAAAGAGCACTTCGGGGGCCAATACTCCGATCTCCGAACTCTTTTGGCGCGAGGACGTCACTTCCGGCGATCTCCAGTGATGACGTTACTTCATCACGGATCAGAGGCCAATGGTCAAAAAATGTGATGGATGGTTGACAATGCGTTAAGGCGTTAAGATAAGGCGTTAATGAGTTAAGATAGGGCGTTAAGACGTTGGGATGTGCGTTAAGGCGTAAAGATTGGGCGATAAGGCGTTGAGACGGGCGTTAACTCGTAACGACGGGCGTTGACGGGCGTCACTGCATTTCGTTAATTAGTGCCAATTTCATGGAATATCTAGTCCCATCAGAGCTTCTGAGTTATTTTACCGGGGCGTTGAAGCTTTAAGCTAGGCGTTGGCAGGCGCTACTGTGCTACGCCCATGAAAACAAGCATATCCCAAAGACGTGCAAAATCGACGTTCCAGTCAGCAGACACTCTGCCGCGCTGTTCACGTGCACGACTTTCTGAAAGTCATTGCATCGCCTGGACACGTGGTCACACACGTGCACGCCATGAAGTACCCACGCATACATGTGCAGAGTGTGATATAGTCTTTAGGCATTCTAGTCAATTGAGACGTGACCAAAGTGTCATCCACGGATCACGCTCGCCATTCTCGAGACCAGATATTTCAGTTCCCATGTAGATGCATCTTCCAATGGAACTCGGAGCTCCAGTATTCTGGACTGCCCGAAGACGCTTAGGACAAACGGATTAGAGCGAACATGGCCGAAGTTTGAACTTTCTGAAATGGCGGCTTCTGATTAGACAAGAGCATAATTGAATTGTAAACATACCCAACGCGGCTCTCCTAGCTTGGGTATGATGTAACATTGGGGAGAATAAACCATATGAAAACTTGTGACCGTGTTGATCTGTCTTTCTCTCATCTGTCTGCACCATGGCATTAAGCCTTAAGGTATTAGCTATAGAAGACGTTAGGGCGTTAACCCCAGTCTTCCTCCTCCTCCTCCTCCTTCTCCACACAGGCACACACAGGTAACTCTAACAGGTAGCGAAATGGAGCAACGCCCTCATCTGCCCCAAAAGCTCCTTTTGCCCCTCTGGAACTCCCCTTTCTCTACTACTCCTGAGTGATCTCTAAATAGGACAGGGTTTTCCCCAGAAAATTGCCGAAAAATTTACCCGGACATATAGAGCGATGACCTACAAAACAGGGGTTATCCCAGCTAAACACCCCGTACAATGTCCCGGTGTAAAACGATGACATTATCGGGGACCACCATGTTTTATTCCATATTGTGAATATATTGATGCATACACCTTGTCGATGCGTTAGTATAATATAATAGCATGGTACAATCTCTCGCAAAACGAACAAAAAAATGTTATGCTATGGCGTTAAGGCGTTACATTTGGGCGTTAAGGCGCTAAGATAAGGCGTTAAGGCGTTACATTTGGGCGTTAAGGCGTTATGCTAGGGCGTTAAGGCGTTAGGGTAAGGCGTTAAGGTGTTACGGCATTAATAAATATCTCATAGGCCCGTTTGACGGAAGTTATTCTCTATGAAAGTCCGTGTTCCGCTTTTTTATTTCGGAGAAAACATGCACCGGCTACGTCTCACCTCGCGACAGGCACGATCCGCTGGGAACCAATTTAGCCCATCTAGACCTGGTTGATTGGGGTTTTCCATGGGGTAAAATCCCTTTCAGATAAAACATGCACGCACCCATTCCATGATCAGCCTCTAGGAGCGCTTCACGTGGATACCCCACTCGATCCAGTACACCCATTATTGGCCCACTACGACCTCAAAACGTCCACCGAAGTGTCCTTTTCCCACAATTCCCTGTCTGCGCATGCGCACCATAACTTTACTTTCACGACACACCAGTCCAGTCGCAATCTCGCACAAGAGTGCTTCAAACTCTTACCTTACATGACCCATTCGGACCAATGTTGGTCCACCTCCCCCCCCCCCAAAACGTCCCTCTCAATGCCATTTTCCCAAAACTCCCGGTTTACGCATGCGTACCATAGCCTTACTTCCATTCCATACCCATCCAGTCGGATGATTCACCACGAGGGCTTCACTATGACACCTCACACGACCAATTCGAACCAATAGTGGTCCACCTATGACCCCAAAACTTCTACCCCCGATCTGCATATGGACTACGCATGGGTAGTCCGATCTTTTCAGCAAAAGTCAACCCATGGTCACGAGACACCTCCCATTGTGTTCTATATGGTGAGAGAGAAAAACAAGGTGCCACACCCCATACCGCAAAAGTCCATGAGTGGGTTGCCCACGGTGCCTAACATTGAAGTCATTGCAGCGTACGGTCTTATTTAGGGGCAGATGACACTTGCTGGGCCGTTATGTGACCGGAAGTGACATTTGACCCGGAACTGACCTTTGACCCGAAAGTGACGTCATCCACGACGTCATCCCTTCGTGACTCCGCAGGGGCATATAACTCTGGGCGCGCATTTTTACAACACAATTTGATCTCTTCCTACTACTTCTATGATCAGGTTTATAGATTGGTTTTTTTCTTTTTACCAAAAATTAAACTTTTAAGAAGACTGGTGAGTACTCATTTTAAACTAAACGTTTCCGTCGCGAAAAGAAATTTCACGGCTGTCAAAACTTTGTCAATGTGGTTAAAACTTTTCCATCGCGGCTAACTTTCAGTGACTTTAAAACTTTTCCACTGCGGTTAAAACTACACCATAGCTGTTGAAACTCTTCCACCGATGGTCAAGCTATTCAACCTTACCTTTTTTGCCATGGTTGAACTTTTTCACAGCGTGTGGTTAAGGGGAGGGTTGTCCCTGGAGCCGGGCATTCGCCTTTGAGTCGTATCGGGCGGTGCGTGCGGAGTAGTATAGAAAGGGCAAATCGGGTCCTATATGAAGGTGTGGCGCGGGGTGGATAGAGAGAATCAATGGGGTGAGAAACATTGGGTTTTCAACAATAGAGAGCCCCGGGGCCGGGAATTCATTTTAGACCTGTATAGGATGTCCCCATGTTACATCATACCCAAGCTCGGGGAACTGATTTGGGCACTTTTACAAGTCATAAAACTATAGCGACGCTCTCGTAATTATCATTGTGCGTGCACAACACGTTCACAAGTTTCGTATAGTTTATTATCCCCGATGTAATATCATACCCACTCTGTGGGAGCCGCATTGGATACGTTCACGATTCAATTACACTTTTCTCCAATCAGAAGCCCCCCTCCCCTGATCGAGCCAAATGTAACGAGTATCCGAAATATTATGCGCAGTGTTCAACCATTTGAAACATATACATTACCCTCGCTTCAATATATTCCATATACCTGTAAAGATTATATGCTATCCGTTGCATCTATTAAATTTTTCCAAGAATTCAGCATTGCACGGGGGCATCTGCCGAGCTCGCCATACACCATATACGTAGGATCAACGTTCTAAGTTTCAGACACTTCAGTCCTCTCAATTATAGGGGTATTTACCTGTCCCCCACACTTCACATACGTATAGTAATATTGGTAATACAGCGGAATCATACAATCTAGCGGCAAATCTAAACTCCCGAATTTTCGTTTTAACCAAAGACTCGTTAGCTAAATAAACATTTAACCATTTGAAACTTATACATTACACTCGCTTGAATATGTTCCATATACCTGTAAAGATTAAATGCTATCCTATTAATCCAATCACAAACCGCAACTTCGACCACGGTCGCTCTTCTCATAGTCGTCGTCAGGCAGACGGGTTACTGTAACGGAAACATGTCCTGAAACAGCTGTTTTCTCATCTTGATCGCATTTTGCAGGGCCTCTGCTGGCGGTAGTCCCATATCCTCTTCCAGGTGACGCTTGGTCTTGATAGTGAGGTTGTCTTTTATTTTCAGCGGAATCGAGGAATATTGTTTGTAGATCACCACGGTTGCTTTTCCACGGTTGCGCATTTCGATATAAAGTCTGTTGCAAGTTATCCTGTCCGCAATCTTCGATCGCCTCGGCGTGGATACCGATAGCCTTATCCACAATGCGGTCCCAAAATGACGGCTCGCTTTCGCTTGTCTGGGACGAACTCTCCCTATTATCGTTGGAGGAAGCGTCTACATTAAGAGACCTCATCGCCGTCGCTGGAAACGTCACCTTGCACATTCGAAGATATAGCGTATGAAAACACGACTGTTCACGTGCGGTATCATTCTGTCGAATGACGCCTAAAGCTAGTCTGACGAGTATTTATTCTCAATTATTCGTTCGAACACGGTTTCTTTTGACCGATAGCTGTATTGTACGCCTCTTCTCAACTGATGTTCGGGGTTTTCAACAGGCGTGCTGTTCGTTCGATATTCATATTGATAAGGTCATTGACCAGAGATTTCATACTCCGTTTGGTCATATCATCCAAGTTGCCACATGAACAGGTACAATAAAAGCGTACCTGAGATACAACACATATCACGAATTGTTAGATTCTTGGTATGTGCTTTAGAATAGGTTAACCGGAGGACTATACTGTGAAGTCATGTGACTCTATCAGTATGTCGGCACCTCTTCCCACTTCCCTTATATGTGTTGTAATTAAACCTTGGCGGCGTGAAGATCGTCGCAGTTGAGGGGCCAATGCATTATGCGCCAGGATTTCTGACTTCTTCCTGGAATATGCTTCCTCGTACATACTGGATTTAAAGAGCTGTCGCCATACCTCTTTATCGACGTATTCTTCGGGAGATCCACGGATGGGCCCCGCCTTAATCTCGGGTGTCTCTCTGTAGCCATTGGTTGGATAGCGACTTCCCTCCCTCTCATGGGGATTAGGTGTATGCGTTGGCGGAGCTTGCTGACTGCATGATCGGTATCCCCCGGTAGCCGGCTGTTGCGTGGAAGTTATCGAACCTTTCGGATGGATCTAGAATGCCGGTTTCTGAATGCACCTGTTGAGATGGTTGATGCAATGGTAAAGAGTACGAGGGTCCATACTCGGGCCGTTGTTAGCTCTGTCGCTGTACATCGGTAAGTGGCTCTGAATAGCGCTACCCGGGCAACAGGCTTGCCGTTAGCCTGCGTGCGTCGGGGGTATGGGATTTTAAATCGACGAACAGATACCCGTAGGGACGACTCACAGCTTGATGAAAAGTTTGCATGAAAAATAATCCACGTTTTGGGGATAAATTCGTTTCCCGAAGACCCGGATTTGCTGTCTGTCGATAAGGTTGTTAAAAAGAACGATGTACAGGCAGTTTAGGGCTGTAAGCGCCTTGACTTGAGGGAACCGATTCTGGATCAGATAGATGACGGATAAATTCCTGTGATGCGACCCTTTGGTAAATGATGTCGACCATTTTTTTCCTCTCGCTTTATCTCAACCATCAGATTGTCCCGTACGATAACGTTGGTTTGACCGCGGTTGAAGTAATACAGTTCGTCGATGTCCTGAGGTATGCCGGGGAGAAAGTTCACATTTTTCAGAATGTAGATTCATAAGCTCACTGCCATTGACTGTAACACCATACGATGCGTGTCGAGGCTGGGTTAACGAACCTTCCTCCAATATTGCATAACCCATGACGTCTTCCGACAACCAGTGGGGTTGCTGACTATCATGGTAAATGAATGCTCTATTACTGTCCGATGGTTCATGGTTGACTGCGTAGGGTGAGTCTTTTGCTTGTGGACTATACGAACGTGTTTCAGCATGTTGTCAAGACGTGTAAATATTTCTGACGGATCAAGCACGGGAGTTCGACATGTCGATACTTTACTGCCAACATGCAGACTGATTCATATATCATTTGAATATGAGTTTTATGCTATTCTCACTCAATCATCCTTCTCTGTCCCTCCCTCCCTTCAATCATTCCTCCTTCCCTCCATTCCTCCATCCAATCATGGAAAATTCAGTTGTGCCGATAATCTCCTACGTCACCGGACAATCCCTGTGCCGAGATAACATGGCCGCACATGGTCGTTTTTATGCACTTCTCCGTTCCCCGACTGACAGATTGTGGCAGATATTCTACCATGCCGGGCTGCTCTGCATTTGGCTCTCACAATGTGCCAGGTAATCCCGAGACGTCGCACTATCATCCTCAGTCTCGAATACTGCACCTGCTACAGTACTGCGCAGAAGAACTAGTGTACGCTGACGTCATGATTCTTCAAACCAGGCAGCCTCTGTGTTGTTCCAGTGTAGCGAAGTTAAAACATTTAGTATTGCTTTGAAAAAAAATTAAAAAAAATATCTGATACACGATTTGGATTCTATGAGGAAAAAGCTTTAACTGAAAACCCACGTTTACCCATTAAGGTGCGCGATTGGCTTATATTCTCTCGCATCTATTTAGAATCTAATTAGCAAAGCTGCTAATTTGCAGATATTTTCTAGGATAATTTGCTATTTAGAACGAGATGCTAATTATACAATATATTCTGTTTCTCCCCGAACAAATCCACCGACCGCAATATGCCCCCCCCCCTTGCATCGATTCAACTGAACGTAAATATTGAATGAGAATTCATCCCACTACCAGATTATGCAGCAGAGTAAATGATCGACACTGTTCGAGTATCCTCCCTCACACGAGATACACCCATTCGGAACTCCCGAGCGGAAATCTACGAAGGGGACATCTCAAACCGGAGATCCCCGAGAAGTTGCGAATGGAGGTACACCGACTGATTCGGGTGAGCGAGAATATCGTTCGACTTGTCCGTGACGTCAATGACAAGTTATACCCCACTGAGGTCGCCGATACTTGTTAAAGCGGATAACGCTCATCTTCCATGGACCAAAGTCAACATAACCTGTGACGTACAATGTAACATGACCTAAAACGCTAAATATCTCTTTCCTTAACCTGTCATCGCGAGAAAGCTTCACGCGAGCACATTCCATTCTTCTCAGTTTGCTCATACCGAGAATGTCGGCGTTTTCCTTTTCGAAATACACGAATGATTTGCATAAAATGTAGACTATATACATATGTGCGATGCTGGGACTTGGAGCTCTTGTTCCCCAGAAAGAAACAATATATTGTCTAATTAGCACTTTGATAATCTCATCTAAATTGCATAGATTCGCACTTCAGGGAGAGTTAATATATTGTCTATTTAGCGTAGATTCGCAAATCTGTTTTACCTCGTCGAGATTTGCAGAGAAGACAATATATTGTCTAATTAGCACTTTGATAATCTCATCTAAATTGCATATATTCGCACTTTGGGGAAGTTAATATATTGTATATTTAGCGTAGATTCGCAAATCTGTTATACCTCGTCGAGATTGCAGAGAAGACAATATATTGTCTAATTAGCACTTTGATAATCGCATCTAAATTGCATCGATTCGCACCTCCTGCATACTTAATATATTGTCTATTTAGCGTAGATTCGCAGATTCAATTTCACACGCCGGCTTCACAATATATTGTCTAAATAGCACTGTGGGAAAAGTGAATAATATATTGTATATTTAGCGTAGATTCGCAAATGTGTTTTTAGATTCGAAGATTCAATTTCACACGCCGGTTTCACAATATATTGTCTAAATAGCACTGTGGGGTCATTCTCACGGAAAGGCACATTTTCACTTGGGGAAATATCTGAAAATCAAGATCACCAATGACTACAGAATTTGATTTCAACAGAGTCTCCATTGACAAAACTCTTTATAATGCGTACAATAAATGCAGACATTCCGAATAATAAATTTTTCCTAACACTTGTCTTCAATTATGTCACTTGTGTTACACAGGAATTATCCGTATATTGGGCACTAAGATGACAGAAATAGGAAGATACACACATACTAGGCAATATATTGCGTGTAACTATGACCAACGATAAAAAAATTGAAGTTAAGAAAACAAGTTTGTTTTTAGTATTCTAATTATGCTACACAGCTCACCAAAATCAGCCAGTTGAATCGCATGTATCAACCATTCATGTAGATTTTGTATAATAAAGCTAATTATTCTTGATGCTGACTTTAAACTAATTATGGAGGTATAAATCGGGAGGAGACACAGATTGGGGTGATGAAAGTGTTCAATGTAAGATCCCAAAATCAGACAATCACGACCATTTCAACCTTTTCGCTCTGACAATAATTGACGTTTACTCCAATGAGATTAACATATTCGCACGGCACAATCTTTTGATATTTTCTACCCCTAACAGAGCCAGATTTTTCGGCGGGAGTAAACTCTTTCATGTTTACGGACCCTGCCTGGAAATGATGCCTTATTTGGAAAATGTTTCGGGATAATGTTTATATATTAGACCACGAGCTACCGCGTGTAATTACTGTGGGCGTGATTTTGAAATAGTCACAACCAGCTATCCATCTGATAGGCTAACAATAGTAGTTTCAACTCGCACGGGATTTATATAGGGCTGAATTTAGATATAATACATGTATTCCGTGATATTATATCTGACTTTACTGAGATTGATACATGCTTATCATCGTTCCCAAACGAGTCCATAAACAGAAAGATTTCACTCCCAAGTTAGAAAAAAATCGTCAAAACACACGAAGTCAACACTCAATGTACCGAAAAGTCATTTCAATGGCTTGGCCAGTTTAAATATAACGTCCGCAGAATCACCGATACAGATTTACCTTTTCTCTCTGGTATATCATCAAACACAGAAATGCCTCCATGGACAAGAAATAAAGCATATGTGACCATGATCGAAAATATCAGTTGCAGCGGGCTTTTGTTTTACCGAGTTTTTTTCTATCGAAACCCAAATTATATGAGTGTAGACCTAATAAACTATGGTTTGGATATCTCCATGCCAGGTTTTAACTTTCTTTGTACATTGTCGATTTTCTGGTAATGAAGTAAAAGTATGAATCAAACACTCCAAATCTCCCCTCAGGTGACACATATCCCTCAAGTGACACATATATCTCCAGTAAAAAGTCGAATATATAACAAATCCGCGACATTTCGGCACGCGACATCTCAGCATATACGAGATTTCGGCATGCAACATTTCGGCACAAAGTGAAGAGTACGACATTGTGGCATGCGACATTTTCACATGTCAAAGTCGCGTGACGAAATATCGCTTACCGAAATGTAGCTTGCCGGAATATCGCGTGACGAAACGACCTGATACCACATATAATAAAAGGCTATTTTATGGATAACAACTTTTGTTTCCCATACACAATATTTGTGTATGTATCGCTGTTAATCGACAAGAGTGTTTCATAACAACAATTTTAATTACTGGCTTATTACATGTATTAACAACATATGGCCGTTCTGATTCTTCGGTGCAGCAGCTTCTTGTGTTCCTAATGTCGATGGACCCAATACCACCCATTGAAGAGACAAAGACATGACTATAGCGCCACTAGCGGAGGAAGAAAATGTCAGTGCGAATGATGTGTGATAAATCGTACAAGATATAATTATATCATTTTATCACGTAAACGCAATGCACAGGTATCTAATATCATTTTTGTGGAAGAAGGTGATCCAAATTACATGTATTTATGACATGATATATTTGCGAAGATAATAATGTAGCATTACATGTAGCATGGAGCAAAGATTATCGTTAAACAATATACCAGAGAGTCCAGGTTTTCAGCTTTCGTGATTAACGCCCTTTCTTCGAAATGTTTCATGGTAACAATATGCCATTTCTAGGTTCAACAATCAAAGGTGAAGCATTGTCATGAGCGACATTGTCATTATCATTTCTGTAAGTCCGAGAGGACATTCGCCGCCTTTCGCGATAGCACATGCAAATTTTAAAACCACGGACCCACAGATGACTATATAGTTCTTTTTTTTTAGGGAGATAGTTGCTAAAATCTGCACGGAATATCATCAAATTATTGTCGACCTTTTATCATTTTGACGCAACCCCTAGTGTCGAATGCCATTTGGTTCTCACGAGAATTGTTCACTTAATGGTTTTATAGTGATTGTAACAATATGGCATTTCTAGGTTCAACAAACAAGGGGTATCCACATTCAATTTACTTGTTAAGGATTTACTGCTGCATAGATAATACATGTATTATTGTTATATTAACAACATATCATTTCTGGGTTCAACAATAGAGAATGAAGTATGATCGATAGGGTTAAACCGCCTTGTGAATATATGTTAAATAGAAAGTATATTAAGTCTTCTTCAATTGCGGATATTTGCAATTTACATCACATTATCAATGCTCTGATTAGACAATATATTGCTTCCTATTCAACAAAATATATGTACGAATAAAATTTAGACAATATATTGTCCTCTCTGCCATCTCGTCGAGGTAAAACAGAATTGCGAATCTACGCTAAATTGACAATATATTAACTCTCCATGAAGTGCGAATCTATGCAATTTAGATGAGATTATCAAAGTGCTAATTAGACAATATATTGTCTTCTCTGCCATCTCCACGAGGTAAACACATTTGCGAATCTACGCTAAATAGACAATATATTAACTCTCCGTGAAGTGCGAATCTATGCAATTTAGATGAGATTATCAAAGTGCTAATTAGACAATATATTGTCTTTTCTGCCATCTCGGCGAGGTAAACACATTTGCGAATCTACGCTAAATAGACAATATATTAACTCCCCCTTATGTGACAATAAAGTGAATGACAAATCGATTTGCGAATCTACGCTAAATAGACGATATATTACCTTACCATGCAGTGCGAATCTATGAAATTTAGATGAGATTATCAAAGTGCTAATTAGACAATATATTGTCTTCTCTGAAATTTCGCCGAAGTTAAAACACATTTGCGAATCTACGTTAAATAGACAATATATTAACTTTCCATGAAGTGCGAATCTATGCAATTTAGATGAGATTATCAAAGTGCTATTTAGACAATATATTGTCTTCTCTGCAATCTCGACGAGGTAAAACAGATTTGCGAATCTACACTAAATATACAATATATTAACTTTCCCTGAAGTGCAAATCTATGCAATTTAGATGAGATTATCAAAGTGCTAATTAGACAATATATTGTCTTCTCTGCAATCTCGATGAAGTAAAACAGATTTGCGAATCTACGCTAAATATACAATATATTAACTTTCCATGAAGTGCGAATCTAGGCAATTTAGATGAGATTATCAAAGTGCTATTTAGACAATATATTGTCTTCTCTGCAATCTCGACGAGTTAAAACAGATTTGCGAATCTACGCTAAATATACAATATATTAACTTTCCCTGAAGTGCGAATCTATGCAATTTAGATGAGATTATCAAAGTGCTAATTAGACAATATATTGTCTTCTCTTCAATCTCGCCGAAGTTAAAACACATTTGCGAATCTACGCTAAATTGACAATATATTAACTTTCCATGAAGTGCGAATCTATGCAATTTAGATGAGATTATCAAAGTGCTATTTAGACAATATATTGTCTTCTCTGCAATCTCGACGAGGTCAAACAGATTTGCGAATCTACGCTAAATAGACAATATATTAACTCTCCGTCATGTGCGAATCTATGCAATTTAGATGAGATTATCAAAGTGCTAATTAGACAATATATTGTCTTCTCTGCCATCTCGACGAGGTAAACACATTTGCGAATCTACGCTAAATAGACAATATATTAACTCTCCCTTATGTGACAAAGTGAATGACAAATCGATTTGCGAATCTACGCTAAATAGACGATATATTACCTTACCATGCAGTGCGAATCTATGCAATTTAGATGAGATTATCAAAGTGCTAATTAGACAATATATTGTCTTCTCCGCCATCTCGACTAGGTAAACACATTTGCGAATCTACGCTAAATAGACAATATATTAACTCTCCGTGAAGTGCGAATCTATGCAATTTAGATGAGATTATCAAAGTGCTATTTAGACAATATATTGTCTTCTCTGCAATCTCGACGAGGTAAAACAGATTTGCGAATCTACGCTAAATATACAATATCTTAACTTTCCCTGAAGTGCGAATCTATGCAATTTAGATGAGATTATCAAAGTGCTAATTAGACAATATATTGTCTTCTCTGCCATCTCGACGAGGTAAAACAGAATTGCGAATCTACGCTAAATTGACAATATATTAACTCTCCATGAAGTGCGAATCTATGGAATTTAGATGAGATTATCAAAGTGCTAATTAGACAATATATTGTCTTCTCTGCCATCTCAACGAGGTAAACACATTTGCGAATCTACGCTAAATAGACAATATATTAACTCTCCGTCATGTGCGAATCTATGCAATTTAGATGAGATTATCAAAGTGCTAATTAGACAATATATTGCCTTCTCTGCCATCTCGACGAGGTAAACACATTTGAGAATCTACGCTAAATAGACAATATATTAACTCTCCCTTATGTGACAATAAAGTGAATGACAAATCGATTTGCGAATCTACGCTAAATAGACGATATATTACCTTACCATGCAGTGCGAATCTATGCAATTTAAATGAGATTATCAAAGTGCTAATTAGACAATATATTGTCTTCTGTGAAATTTCGCCGAAGTTAAAACACATTTGCGAATCTACGCTAAATAGACAATATATTAACGTTCCATGAAGTGCGAATCTATGCAATTTAGATGAGATTATCAAAGTGCTAATTAGACAATATATTGTCTTCTCTGCAATCTCGACGAGGTAAAACAGATTTGCGAATCTACGCTAAATATACAATATATTAACTTTCCCTGAAGTGCGAATCTATGCAATTTAGATGAGATTATCAAAGTGCTAATTGGACAATATATTGTCTTCTCTGCAATCTCGTCGAGGTAAAACAGATTTGCGAATCTATACGCTAAATATACAATATATTAACTCTCCATGAAGTGCGAATCTATGCAATTTAGATGAGATTGTCAAAGTGCTAATTAGACAATATATTGTCTTCTCTGCCATCTCGACGAGGTAAAACAGAATTGCGAATCTACGCTAAATTGACAATATATTAACTCTCCATCAAGTGCGAATCTATGCAATTTAGATGAGATTATCAAAGTGCTAATTAGACAATATATTGTCTTCTCTGTCATCTCCACGAGGTAAACACATATGCGAATCTACGCTAAATAGACAATATATTAACTCTCCGTGAAGTGCGAATCTATGCAATTTAGATGAGATTATCAAAGTGCTAATTAGACAATATATTGTGTTCTCTGCCATCTCGACGAGGTAAAACAGAATTGCGAATCTACGCTAAATTGACAATATATTAACTCTCCATGAAGTGCGAATCTTTGCAATTTAGATGAGATTATCAAAGTGCTAATTCGACAATATATTGTCTTCTCTGCCCTCTCCACGAGGCAAACACATTTGCGAATCTACGCTAAATAGACAATATATTGACTCTCCCTTATGTGACAATAAAGTGAATGACAAATCGATTTGCGAATCTACGCTAAATAGACGATATATTACCTTTCCATGCTGTGCGAATCTATGCAATTTAGATGATAATTAGAAGAATTATATCGCCTTTAAACCCCGGCACCAAAGATTAGCAAAATATCTGCACTATATTGTCACCAGTGCTATTTAGCACCATGTTAAGAGATAGGGGAGAATGGAAAATATCAAGGAAAAAGCCAATTGCGCACCTAACTCCGTTTACCAGAGTTTCCGTTCCCTTTAATAACGTAAGTTCATTATACATGTAATAGCCCTAAATTTGTTTCCAACCATTTTTCGCTGTCATTGTGCCGTTCGTCATAGTCAGCTCATTAAATTGTTGGCGCAATATCGCGTTTTTCTACTGAAACTTTAGTGGTCACCGAGTTGTACTTTACAAAGACTGTGCAATAACGTTTACACAACCGATCTCGTGGAGAGATGAGTAATAAATGAGAACTCGACTATCCCTTACTTTTATCCTCTCTGGCAAGTGATGTAACTCCGAAATCTGATCGATCCCATGGCCTTTTGGTTGAGTCATCGCCGAAAATAGCCTTCGTTCTCTATACGACCTGAGAACATCTGCATGATCCCAGTGGCCTTTTGGTTGAGTCATCGCTGAAAATAGTCTCGTCGTTTTTTTATATAACCTCCGAACACCTGGTAAGCCTCTGACTCATCGCCTAAAAGTAGCGTCATTCTTTGTATAGCCCCAGCCCAGTGTCCATTGTCTGCCCACTTCCAAACAAACTCCGAACAGCGCATGTCAGCTGAACGACTATCGTCTGGCTAGAAGCACTGCCCGCAGTCGAATGCTCTAGCACCCGAAGACCAGGGAACACGTGGGTTTGTTACGATGGGACTAATCACGCACATCTGCAGCTCCCTACGCAAATAGATTCGTTGAAAACGGCGAGAAAATCAAGAATATAACTTCTTTTTCGGTGTAAGGTATTTATTAAATACTTTTGGGATATATTTGGTTGATGAAACAATGGTTTTTAGCGGAAAGAAGGAAGGTATATATTGCGGAGTAATCTCAACGCTGAGAGCGTGTTAACGATATTTTCAATTGCGGGCAGTGGTTGTAGCCGATAGTCGATAGTCGTTCAGCTGACATGCGCAGTTCGGAGTTTGACTTCCAAAGTGCAAGGCTTCCAAGCGCAACTCTTCTAGAAAATGCTTCCACCACTAGCGCGCACCGTGCACTACTCTCATCTTCCCAAGTAGTGTCATGAATCGATTCTTGGTATGGTAAAATAAACTATTATCGGATTTGGGACTATTCGGGAAACTTCGGAACTTTCCGGAGCTTAAGACTCTGCCTTTGGCATTGAGCTTCAATATGATGTAGCGCGTGTGTGTTATAGCCTCCTTTTTCTCATCCTCTCAATATCCATGGCTGTGTGTATGACCAGTGCCCATTGTACTACGATGGAGTGCCCAATTGAACCATACTAAACCAAACCATAGAAAACATCGGCACTGATATAGCCATTGGAGTGAAATGGCTATGACAAATCAATCTCTCTGTAGGTTAAACTGTTACGTGATCAAGCATTTATTATTATTTACAAACGGTCTCATGATCAAACATGGCCGACATTTCTTTACAAATGATAGTTACGTAATCCAACGTACTCGTATAATTGATTCCCATTGGTCGAATCCTTGCTCTCTAGAACTTGCATCTTTAACCTATACCGGGTTTCTCCCTCCTTCTACTCTTTCGCCTGAACCTGGACCTGTTTTTCTCCTTCACTTCTTTCTCCTGCTCGCTCGCTCTTCCTTCAGCTGATCGCTCCTCCTCCTCGCTCTATCACCAAATCACCCCTTTTTCCCCTATTATTAGAGCCCAATATTATCTCAATAAATGACTTTGTGTGTGTACACGTGTAGGGTATATATGGTTGGCCATCCCTGCCAGAATTCGTCATTTAGAGGCTGCCTCTAAATAATATATACCATGGTATAAAATGCCAAGCCTGCCATAATTCGTATTTAGAGGCTGCCTCTAATTATTTTGTACCATGGTATAAAATGCCAAGCCTGCCATAATTCATATTTAGAGGATGCCTCTAAATCGCCAAGCCTGCCACAATTCGTATTTAGAGGCTGCCTCTAATTATTTGTACCATGGTATAAAATGCCGAGCCTGCCATAATTCGTATTTAGAGGCTGCCTCTAATTATTTTGTACCATGGTATAAAATCGCCAAGCCTGCCATAATTCCTATTTAGAGGATGCCTCTAATTCATTTTAGCCGTAAGTCGTAAATTTTCGCCTTCTTATTACTTCCACCAATGATATGCGCTTTCACAAATTTGGTGCCATATCTCTACGCTTGTTACAAGTTTACTCATTGGTCAAATTTAATATTCTTGATATGACATCGAGTTGTTTATGACTTACGGCTAAAATGAATTAGAGGCATCCTCTAAATAGGAATTATGGCAGGCTTGGCGATTTTATACCATGGTACAAAATAATTAGAGGCCGCCTCTAAATACGAATTATGGCAGGCTCGGCATTTTATACCATGGTATATATTATTTACAGGCAGCCTCTAAATACGAATTGTGGCAGGCTTGGCGATTTAGAGGCATCCTCTAAATAGGATTTATGGCAGGCTCGGCAGTTTATACCATGGTACAAAATAATTAGAGGCAGCCTCTAAATACGAATTATGGCAGGCTTGGCATTTTATACCATGGTATATATTATTTAGAGGCAGCCTCTAAATGACGAATTCTGGCAGGGATGGCCAACCATAGGTATATATGTTATTATGACATGATTGAAATCGAATCTTTTTTTAGCCTTCGATATAGGTTATTTTGATCTCGAAATCTGGGGTACCAAATGATATTTTACTGAAAATTA
Source organism: Hanleya hanleyi (assembly GCA_036873755.1). NCBI lineage: Eukaryota > Metazoa > Mollusca > Polyplacophora > Lepidopleurida > Hanleyidae > Hanleya > Hanleya hanleyi. Next base: position 56,619 of record JAVTVY010022858.1, read on the forward strand.
TTCAGGTCCCACAACTGGAAGTGAGCGTGGGTCACCGAAGGTCTGCAAATCGACCGACATACGAATGGGGTCCTCCCCCATATGGAGATGTTTCTCGAGCAGTCAACTACACTAACACGTGTGGTCCTGTTTTCCCATATCCTCTTTGCGCGCCTCTTCCCAACCCATCTTATCACCAACAATCAGAGACAATTATAGAGTTAACGCGTTATCCTCATCTAGACGTGTCGGACAGATGTTCACAAGGATATTGTCAGATTGCAGAATATCATGACTGTACATTTGCAGCTTACAGGAAAATTACTTTTTGCGATCTTGACAGATTGCAATGCATTCATACACAAACTACCTAAAAAGAAGAAATTTAAAAATTTCATGCCCAAACCAGAAGTGGAGTTCATTTGTTTTATTGTCAAACAGTCACGCTTAAAAATCCTTGGACATTGTCTTTAATATTGAACAATCAAGCATGAGAATCGTTGAACATTGCCTTTAATATTGAATAATCTAGCATGATAATCGTTGGACATTGTCCGTAATATTGAACAATCAAGCGAAAGAATCGTCGCACATTGCCTTCGATATTGAACAATCGAGTATGAGAGTCGTTGGACATTGCCTTTATTATTGAACAATCGTGCGAGAGAATCGTTGGGCATTGCCTTTAGTATTGAATAATCAAGCATGAGAATCGTTGGGCATTGCCTTTAATACTGAACAATCAAGAGAGAGAATCGTTGGACATTGCCTTTAGTATTGAATAATCAAGCATGAGAATCGTTGGACATTGCCTTTAGTATTGAACAATCAAGCATGAGAATCGTTGGGCATTGCCTATAATAGTGAACAATTAAGCGATAGATCTGAATCGTTGGACATTGCCTGTAATATTGAACAATCAAGTATGAGACTCGTTGGACATTGCCTTTAATATTGAACAATCAAGCGCGAGAATCGTTGGACAATGCCTTCAATATTGAACAGTCAAGCGAGAGAATCGCTGGACATTGCCTGTAATATTGAACAATCAAGTATGAGAATCGTTAGACATTGCCTTTAGTATTGAACAATCATGCGAGAGAATCGTTGGACATTGCCTTTAATATTGAATAATTAAGCATGAGAATCGTTGGACATTGCCTTTAGTATTGAACAATGAAGCATGAGAATCTTTGGACATTACCTTTAGTATTGAAAAATCAAACATGAGAATCGTTGGACATTGCCTTTAATATTGAACAATCAAGCATGGGAATTCTTGGACATTGGTTTTAATATTGAACAATCAAGCGATAGATCTGAATCGTTGGACATTGCCTGTAATATTGAACAATCAAGCATGAGAATCGTTGGACATTGCCTTTAATATTGAACAATCAAGCATGAGAATCGTTGGACATTGACTTTAGTATTCAACAATCAAGAATGAGAATCGTTGAACATTGCCTTTAGTATTGAACAATCAAGCATGAGAATCGTTGGACATTGCCTTTAGTATTGAACAATCAAGCATGAGAATCGTTGGACATTGCCTTTAATATTGAACAATCAAGAATGAGAATCGTTGAACATTGCCTTTAGTATTGAACAATCAAGAATGAGAATCGTTGGACATTGCCTTCAATATTGAACAATCAAGAATGAGAATCGTTGGACATTGCCTTTAATATTGAACAATCAAGCATGAGAATCGTTGGACATTGCCTTTAGTATTGAACAATCAAGCATGAGAATCGTTGGATATTGCCTTTAGTATTGAACAATCAAGCATGGGAATCGTTGGACATTGCCTTTAATATTGAACAATCAAGCATGAGAATCGTTGGACATTGCCTTTAGTATTGAACAATCAAGCATGAGAAGCGTTGGGCATTGCTTTTATATTGAACATTCAAGCGAGAGAATCGTTGGACATTGCCTTTGATATTGAACAATCAAGCATGAGAATCGTTCGACATTGCCTTTGATATTGGGCCATGTGTATCGGGATTGCGAAGTATATAAATGCAACAATTATTGAGAGAAATAATAGTTCTTTTCTCTCAAACATTATTTCCATATATACAAATTGTTTCGTAGAGTGGTGTGGGCGCGATGGTAGACAAGAGTCTGGGTGGGCTTCAGCCACCCCACTTTTTGAGACAGCCATGTTACATGTCCTATCTAAGATGGCACGAATCCAGCATTTAACATGGGCGATAATAGTCTCCCCCCCCCCCCCACACACACATTTTCAAACACGTTCCGATGCGCCTACAGGTAGAGTAGGCCTACAGTCACGTGATGAATAAGAAATGCCTTGATATCATAATTAAATGCGGCATTTCTTCAACGCCAGTTCTAGATGGTTATATATTTGCGAACTCTCACTGTCTTTGGATTCTTTGTTACTAAGTATTCCTTGCAGACCATATTACAAATGCAAGATGTATGCAGCCGCTTCCTCTAACCATCCCGCCATGGACGATGGTTACAGCTTAAATATTTCTGGCTGGGGTTCGAGATTTATCACCTACACTCCCACCCCATCCCCCCACCGGGGCGGAATTGGCGCGATCAATTCCCCAAAAAATAATTACAAATCATTCGGCGGTTCTGTAACACTTACTTCACATTTTATCAATGAATAATTTCCCGTCCTGGTCAGCTCAAATTTAATAAGATCGGTTTCATTCTTTGTCGGTCACGAGCAATTTTTTTTTTTTTTTTTTTTTTTTTTTTTAAGACTGCCGCGTAGCGTCGCAGTCTTATTGAATCAGCTTGGTCTCATGGGGGCCAAAATCGCTTTGTCCGCAAGATTGCGAAAAAACAAAGCAGAGTTGAGACTTACCGTCACAATGCCAAATGTGGAGAAGATATTGAACTAGAAATTCGTACCAATTTGGGCTGTCTCAGATAAATAAATTCTAAACCGGAAGCTCAAAATCCAAAATCCCCCCGAAAAAACTGCGCGGAAATGTCTTTGCGCATACTGTAAAATGGGCTCTCGCGAGACTTTTACGACAGCTTCTTGGGAGTGATCTCCCTTTATGTAATTAATCTTCTCGTTGAGGGCGCTGTGGTTAGCGAAGCTTGAAAGGCAAAACTAATGGATAAATAAAAAGAACTGCACTAGATTGATGGCACGATTCTTGTGCCTGTATTTCTATCAAGTGTTCATGCCTGGCAACAGCAATTCGATAACCAGAACGAGCGGAGTGATCGTTTTATTGCGGAGAATAAAAGCTGAAGTAAACTTAGCTACAACATGTAACCTAGTGATGACGTTTATATTGACCTTATATTGTCACTAGGTTACAAGCCGCTGCAAACCACATTTGTCTTTTATTTTCCGTATGGTATAAAGAATCAAGTTACGGCAACATACCTATCATTTCTTGGTAGATGGTATCATTTCCAATAGCGGTGACACACTGCCCGCAAAATCCGCTGCCGATTTCATCGCATTTCAGTCAGTTTTTCCAGCAGCTCCCGCTTCGATCTGCAATTTGTCTTCCATGTTTCTTTTCGAAATGAACTGCGCATGCGCCAATGCCGTGACCTTTGTAAAACCGGAAAACGTGGTAGCAGACGATTTTTAACTTGTCACTGTTTTAGGAGATGTGAGAGATTTTAACGACACTCTATTGTAGCCCTTATGTCCCTTGACAAAGGGTTTGTTACAATTAATGCAATTATCCATGCTTAACTTTGACAAGTTAAAAATCGTCTGCTACCACGCTTTCCGGTTTTACAAAGGTCACGGCATTGGCGCATGCGCAGTTCATTTCGAAAAGAAACATGGAAGACAAATTGCAGATCGAAGCGGTAGCTGCTGGAAAAACTGACTGAAATGCGATGAAATCGGCAGCGGATTTTGCGGGCAGTGTGTCACCGCTATTCGAAATGATACCATCTACCAAGAAATGATAGGTATGTTGCCGTAACTTGATTCTTTATACCATACGGAAAATAAAAGACAAATGTGGTTTGCAGCGGCTTGTAACCTAGTGACAATATAAGGTCAATATAAACGTCATCACTAGGTTACATGTTGTAGCTAAAGTAAACTTTGTCACTGAGTATTTTAATCGGAAGAAAATCGTGCTTGCCAACACGGGCAGCTAACATGAACGTTGCGTTGCCCGTGCCGATTTTGACTTGCTCCAGACACGCTAACGTAGCACTCGCGAGTTGATCTAGTGAAGGCAACAACAACAACAACAACAATTATTTTGCTTGATTATTTGTCACGACATTTTCATTTGGGAACTCGACTTATCTCTTGAAGAATTCAATATTTATCCACTATAACACATTTTTTTTGCGCGTGTTTCGCGCGCATTTTCCCATCGATAAAAAACAATTGTTTGGGGCAAAACTCAATTTCAAAATTTCTCAAAAATTCAATTCTTCAAATTCAAGTTTTTATTCTGGGTTTAATACTAACATAGATGAAAAAGTGGCTAAACCCCCTCCCCCCCCCCCTGCTGTTATGATATTTAAGAAAATATCGTTCCAACAAATTTAATCTCATAATTGAACCTTTTGTTGACATGTTTCACTGAACTCCCTAATAGTGGAACAGTCTGGTGAGAGAAATGAGCCCACCGAGTCAACATCCATCTTAGCATGCTGAGGGGATTTCACGTTTCGCTTAAGACTGTCCTTAGCTCAACGCTATGATTCGGCATGTATTCCACATGATGCCACCTCTCGGCTGCAAAGGATATATTTCTGGAGGGACATAATCCTGTTCGAAAGTTGTTCCTGAAGCATCAAGTCACATGCCCGCCGCATTTAAACGAGCCAATGAAATTATCTGTATTTAAATATTTGACCTGGGCATTTCAGACATGTCAGTCTCACTTGAGTGTAGAGGCGCAAGACTGGGGGATTCTATGCGAGACAAAAACGAAGTTGTGCGAATCAGCTACTTTAGTTCTCACTCTAATGGAGCATGCTTATTTGTTTTTCTTAAGAAAAATCATATTATAAACGACCATACCTATTTCAAAAAAATAAAATCGGCGACAGTTCACAGGAAAATGATATGCTTTTTATTTTGTGATAGGGGCATTTCGAGGCCCACCAAGAGATCATTTCAGTCGATGGCTTTCTGGAGGTGTGTCTTCGTTTTATGAATGTGATTGCGCCGTTGTCGGATCTCACGGGACCAATCGGATGTGACCAATTGGGAAATGCCCTAATATACTCGGATATCACCCATTACTGCATGGCTATGAGCAGAAGTTTCTACGTATGATCGTGCCATGCGTTAGGATGATGATCAAGATCATGAAGTGAGGACATTGATCTTGGCAATGCAGAGCTAGAGGAAGGAGATAAATCTGTCTGTGTCGTCAACGTCTCCCGATCGAGGGAAGAAAAACGTGTGTTCAAATTCTACAATGCATGAAAAAAATGGAGAAACTAGTTGGAATACATGACAGTATGGTGACAAAAAAAAATTTCAGAAGGGGTGACAAGCTGAAGTACCAGGAAGACAAGTAAAAAAATAGTTACTTCTGGACGGTAACTTTCAAAAACCTGAACGGATTCTTTGCAGATTTGGTATGTGGATAACGAGGATATCACTCGAGATTGCTTTCCATGCTGGGTACTGACTGTTAAGGTTCCAAGCCAAATCAGTAGTTTCAATGTCGGTGGACTTCAGACGCTCTGATTTTCATTAAAATTTTCTCTGAAGCATCAAATTAATTAATGGGATAAATTATCAAATTATTGTGCTTCGTACCTTTCATCCTGTTATGACTGTCAAAGGTAACTAAAGCATTACACATAACACAACCTATACACATGATCAAATTTTGGGAAATAGGAAAAACTATGTATTTCTAAAGATCACAGTCAAACATCAAAACCATAAAATCACACAGATAACGGCAGTCTTTCGAAGTCCACGAGTTCTATTTTTTTTTTTTTATTTTTTTTTTTCGCTCCTTGAAATGAACACTCATTCTTCTGTTGTGATTTTCAATTAATTGTTTTTGTACTGGGACAAGGGGATCTGCGCAGCCTCGTGGTCTCTCCAGTTCCGCCTTTTGGAGGGAGATAAATCTCTAACCCCAGTCAGAATAATCTGTCAGAAGTCAAAGGTCATCAGTGAAATCGTTAGGGGAAGCTCGGGATCCTATTAATAGGATGTCCGTCATAGATGAGATCGCAATATTATAATTTCATCCTTAACATGCATGGTGACTCGAAGGATTATGGAAGGAAACTGCAGTGAAAACACAACATAGAATATAATATATGTGCTATCCTGAGGATGACTGAATATTTTGAAAACAGAAAATCTAATTTACTTTAACTTAAAGTTTTTGAGTGGACTACATCTCCAAATCGTGTATGTGGTTTAGTAACACACATAGAGATGCAGGATAATGCCCAAGCCTTTGTAGACCTATCTTAGCAGAACATAATTAGCCTTGAGGTCTAGTATATATATATCGTCCCGCTTAGACAGTTCCATGCTACAAGTTTAGTTTTAGTTTAGTAATTTATTCCAGTGAGCAAAACCTTTCTTTTCTCATCTTCTCCCATCTGGCGGATTCATCAGAAGTAATCTTAGACACACTGTTTGTTCCTCATCCTTCCGAATTTTTTTTGTTCCCTTTCTCACAGGCGAATTATTCTGGCGCGTAAACTTGACTGGAGCTTGGTCGAGTCGAGTTACCCACGGTACCAAGGCTTTGGTAGAAACTGGCAGTTCTTTTACATGTTAAAGCCCCCATTTTCCAGTCTGCATCTTTAATCATGCTTTAGCGGGGAGTCGGACATCATAGAAAAGAATTCTTCCTTCCTCCGTCTGGGACCGGGTTAAAGCGGCTCGTATTACTCAAGTGCACTCCGCCTGAATCCAGCATCACTGTGAGCTTCCTCCATTGCCTTCGGACAGACATGCACGACCCATAGGGCGCCCGTGGCATCTTACTCAGCCTGTACTCGGAACTATTACCATCGGGGAAACTTTTTCTGTGTTATATACGCAAGTTTCAGACAAAGAATCCCGCGAAAGATTTGGAAGTTTAGGCGTTCGATATGGTTCCTTTACCAGTGACTTAACTAATGCGATAAGGTTAACAACACGGAGTAAGAACTTGGTGGGAGTCGTCTTTATACCACCCCAAACAAAGAAGAAATGGCTTTACGATTCTTGTGCCTTTTGGCGCTTATTGCTGGAGAGTTCATCATTTCCTATGGACAATTCGGTAAGTGCTTTACTCGGAAACTTAAATCATTCAATATTTAAACGTTTAAATCGCCAAACCCATAAATTGTGTGTGTTCTTTTTACGGCCATTTCGTGCGCTTTTATATGATTTGAATCTTTTAGAGAAAGTTCACATGTAGTGTATAGTGTGGGATGATACTTCGTCCAAGCACAATTCTCACGATGGTTAAATTTAAGTTCAAGAACTTAACCCCGGCCATGGCACATCTGTTCGACCTTAAAATAGTGTTGGCTTCTCCATTTGGCCCTGTCATTTCGCATTTTAATGTCGGAGAGTTTTGAACGCTTGCCTTTTTGTCGACTTCATCCCAAACCAGTCGAGATTTCCATCTCTCATTCAAATATTCTTTCAATCTACTGTTTTAGAGTTTTGTGGAGATATTTTCATTTCATTTATTTCATTATCATACAAATGATATATTTACCAACATCGGAATCACCAAAACGTTAATAAAAATTAAGTTATTAAGTTAATAAGTTTGAATATTATTTGAATAAAGAAATTGATATTTATTTTTCATGTTCAGTTGATAGATTTAGATTTCGTCTATATTTGAATTCGATAATTTGTATATTTATAAAAAAAATATATTTAAGCAAAAATATTGCTCAGCAAAAATTGCATAAATTGCTTAAGAAACCACAGTACAAACAAGGCTACGGCTATCACCTGTCAAAGGCTGTGAAATCGGCTCCGAAATTGGCAAAAACCCACCTTGCCAGCACGCTGACCCGTAAGCATATCACAAGAGAGGGTATACAAGTATTATCATATATGTGGTGTGATAATATGCAGATGTCGGTGGGAGTCCATTTCAACTTTCCCTGACTATTCCAATCACATGGTTGAAATCACAATATACGATTTATTATTTGGCTCGGCCATGGACCCTTTACCGTGGTATACACCGTGGTCGAATATCTTTTAATGTCGCCGTGACTAGACAGTGTGGATTCCTTACACGGGGTAGATAAATGGACTGGTCTTTGATATAAACCTTAGAGCAATTGGAGACTGTGATTCTCTCCTCCTCCCCGAATGCATGTGGGCTATTCCAAGTGCACAGACATAGTGGCCATGTGTGGGCCCCTGTCATGGGCTCTCTAAACACCAAATTCAAATGAATTCAGTAAGGTCCCATAGCGACATATACGATGGGGGAGCGTTGATAGGATATTACTTTATTAAAACTGGATTACCGGTAACCGAAATTCTCCCTATACTCTTGGTTCCTATTCGTAGAGGGAGGTGAGATAATGTTTACCTGTACTGACACATGCACATCATGTCACATGTGATCATGAGATCACAGAATAATTCGAGGCATATCCTTATTCAGATAATGTACACCGGCATGTTCTTGTGGGATATGGGAGAAATTAGTTAAGCCATGTAGCCTCTCATGCAGCCTCTCATATTAGGCTCCATTGTTGAGTCAAAGAGGAGTTATGTAACGAAATAACCAAACTCTGGAGAACGGGCGCATGGAGGCTGTGGAGCAATGCAACCGCAACCCAACAACGTTTTATCTTCCCCAAGAACATTGCCCTGGAATATATTCCAGACCGGGTACAACAAACTTCTGATACCATTCGGATATAAATACATCGTGAGTTGAGGACGGCCGTTCTCGTGTCGGTGATAAGGAAAGTTTAAGTGTTTACTGATTAATATAAACAGACTTGAAGATAAATAGGTGCACGTGTTTACGTACGCCAAGGTGCTCAGCGTCCTTAAACTGCCCATTCCTAGCATTAAATTGCCATTTTATGTTGTACACTTGGCAGTGCCATATCTCAACCCGTGTCCCGATATTTTATAGAGGAAAACTTGATATTCTGTTACATCTTGCTGAAACTTTTAGGCCTACAGTTATTCTGATGAGATACTGACAAATTTGCTGTTTCTATAATTTAGTATTTGCAGCGTTCCATTTTCCATGCTAATAATGTTAGTTCTCTTTAGCCATGGAGTAGCATAAGTTTACACGTATCATATGTCAAACGGAGTTGGATAATTCCACTTAAGTAGGAAGTTTCTTACAAATGATCTACCGGCACCAGTGTCCGAATTTAGGACAATCAATTATAAAGAAATGTAAATTTCATGTAGATGTATTTGTATTGCACATAATATAAATGCAGATTCGTCTATTTAGTTCGTTTCTCGTATATGGGTTTCGGTGTGACAGATTATCGTCTTATTATATTACATTGATTTCCCGGATGATCATGTTTACTTCCTCCTGAATTCTCACTCCATATAAGTATGAATTTCCCATACCGCATGATACCGGGGACACAAGCTGTGGGCTGTTTATATGGAAGGCGGATGTGGTCATTTACGCTTTTGCTTCTGATGTGGAGAAGTGGTACATAACAAATAGCCTTCTTGGCTTTCTAACATCTTTATATTCCGACTGCGGTTTCAAATTCAATGTTCTTTTCAAGGAAATCCACTCGAGTATATATGCAGATGAAAGGGTGATAATGAGGAACGAGTATGAGAAGATGTAAGGCATTTGCGTACACTTCGCCATCCATAAGATTACTTGAGAATCGTGTGTCGCCATTATTGCGGAGCAATATCCGATACTTTGCCGTATACCGTTCGGTCTTCATCCGGCGGAGAACAGACTCGAGAAATCTGATAAATTACAGGCTGTTCATCCTACTTCTGTAACATATATTGTCTGTGCTTACAAAAGATACAGATATGAATAACTTCCGTATCGTCCAAGAGGTGTTGTAGATCTGTAATTTACAACAAGTAGGGCGGCACATGACTCGAAAATGGCGGGTTACGTTGGGGTTACGTCGGTAGAGTTTAGCTGTTTGGCTGACAACATCACGCGGTGTCTCCCTCATATAGTTGCTGAAAGTAGGCTGAAAATGGATACACACGTTCCCAGGGTCAGTCCCACCGCGTACAGATGACCCAGGTTGGATGTAAGAGTGATCGCTTGATCCGTATTATCAGACGTCTTTAGTTTTACGGAATTCTGGTATTACATGTAACGCAAAACAGGGGTAAGAATAGTCAACAACGATGAGTCTGGACGAGCGGTCCCGAACAAATTTTCTTTCAACGATAGAGCGATCAATCTGTTCGTCGTGTTATCACAGTTTGATCTGATGAAACAGCAGGCCCGTAGCCAAGGGGTTTTCTCACTGAAGCCAATGATCTTTTCAAGCTGAACCGAATTATACAGCCCCCGATGTGCCCATTTGAAGTGAGGGCGAATCACCCCTCAAGAAATCCTGGCTACGGCCCCGAACAGGCCTCGAATGTTGATGCTGTTGTGGGTTTTTTTTTGCATTCTACCTTTATATTTTCGTCCATTCGTTTCGCGTTTTAACGTTCTCATCTCCAAGAAATTTCTTGACGCGTAATCGAAAACGTAAATGACCACATCCACCATCCATAGTTTCTCAAGTTGTTTTCATAATCTCTGGAACCTGAACTTTGCCACGAGTTAAACTCAGCAATGGCCGCAACATCTTGGCTTACCACTTCTGTGGTTTAACATCTTCCCTGCGGTTATAAACATTGCTACATCGGAGGTGAAATCCGCAAACGCTTTCAGCTCATCTGCGTGTGTTATAACTTCTTTACATATGTATCCGTGTTACAGAGTACCCCGGGCGACTTTTTATATTCTATAATAATATGCTGTGCTTTTTGCGAGAAACAAAAATAAGTGAGTTGTATGAAAGAGAAGGGTGGGTAATATACAGGAATTGGATGTGCGTGAATAAACACGATATGGTTTGGTTGGAAGGCTTACCAATTATAGGACAGAGAAACGTAAGATTTTCATGAAGAATTTTCGAGGTATGGTGCGGAACAGGAGAAAGATTTCAGAGTGGATCTGGCATACAGTAACTGATATATGACACGCGTGGCATGTCTGGGGAGGGAGGTTCCATGTGGGTGAAAAACGGTTAGAGGGGGAAAACGCTTTTATCTAGATGGAATCTAGTTTCCACCTGAACTATATCTCCGCGTGGGTGAAATCTGTTAAACTGGTTGAAAACGTTTTCACTTGAATGACATATTTCCCGCCCGATGGATGAAAACTTTGGTGACAACCATATAGTTTCCGCTGGATAATAACCATTATTATACTTCCAATAAAATTGTTGGAATCACATTGGTCGAAACGTATCACGTGTGGAAACATTTATATTTGACTGATCACCTCTTGTTGAACAGACCCGGCTATAGTGACTTGGCTTGTGTTGTGTTTACGTTTAGCGAAGTCATAATAATAATTTAGAAACTATATTGGTGGATAAAGACCGTGAGTAGTAGTGTCTACTGATTGAAACCCGCATTTTGCCGGGGGAGATAACTCTGTTTGCACTTTTTTGATTTTTGACAAATTTCGGGTTATCTCCCTTGATTCGAACATTTGCGTGTTTTCACAGAATAAATAAATAAATAATGGGCATGTATTCTTCCGCGGTGATGCGGTCTGGCAGTAATGCGGTCGCGGAAGAAAGCTTCCGCGGAGAAAAAGTAGTCCCCAGACTTCAAATACGCTGCATGGTCCGATTGGCTCGAGTGAGGTATCAAAGTGAAGCATTCGTGAAGGGGCATCCAGTCATGGGTGGGTGCATGTAAAATTAGGATTTTTCCCGAAACTATAAAAAGCGGAACACGGACTTTACCCCTAAAATAGGGGAAAACACCTATCAACCCTAGCCAAAAGGACTAATATCGGTCCTCGGGCTTATCGGGGCCTGCCTATCAAGTCAATGGGGTGGGTGCATGTAAAATTAGGATTTTTTCCCGAAACTATAAAAAGCGGAACACGGACTTTATCCCTAAAATAGGGGAAAACCCCAACAACCCTAGCCAAAAGGACTAATATCGGTCCCCGGGCTTATCGGGGCCAGTCTATCAAGTCAATGGGGTGGGTGCATGTAAAATTAGGATTTTTTCCCGAAACTATAAAAAGCGGAACACGGACTTTACCCCTACAATAGGAGTCTGTATTATACAATATAAGGGAAAATGCCTGTATGGGGTATGGGGATGGTCAATTTTTTTCGTGGGCTTTACTATGGCTTGTGGGGTCTCGTTTTTATCGCCTCGCCAAGAAAATGACAATGGGAAGGGTCCCGAAGCGAATCAGTGAAATTTTTTGGAAAGTCACCGAGGTCTGTATATAGGCCTATAGGCTGGCTATATGGGGGGAGGGGTCCAACCTGGAAAATTCACACACGTTCATTGTGATATGGGTTGTTTGGTCTTGTTTTTCACGTCTCGCATTTAGAACACGACGGGAAGGGTCCCGGAGCGAAACGGTGAAATTTTTGGAAAAGTGCCATATAGCCCATATAGCTCCATACTGGCTATGGGAGGGATAGGTCCATCCTGGGAAATTCACACACGTTCATTGTGATATGGGGTGTTTGGTCTTGTTTTTCACGTCTCGTCATTTAGAACACGATGGGAAGGGTCCCGGAGCGAAACGGTGAAATTTTTGGAAAAGTACCATGTAGCCCATATAGCTCCATACTGGCTATATGGGGGTATAGGTTCAACCTGGGAAATTCACACACGTTCATTGTCATATGGGTTGTCTGGATTTGTTTTTCACGTCTCGTCATTTAGAACACGATGCGAAGGGTTTCGAAGCGAAACGGTGAAATTTTTGGAAAAAGTTCACCGAGGCCTGGGTAAGCCCATAGGCCTATACTGCATGGCTATGGGGCATAGACCCATACGCGGTGGGCGTTTTGGGGTCTAGGTGAGCCCCTAATGATCCTATGGTGTCGTATGAGGTCTTATTTTGAAGCTCTCGTGGAGGAGCATCCGACTGGACTAATAGTTCGTCCGTTTTCAATATTCTGCGCATGCGCAGTCTGGCCCGTAGTATAGAAAGTAGGCATTTTGGGGGTATGTGGGTGTGTGTTTGGGGTAGAGATGGACCGCTATGGGTCCGAATGGGTCGTGCAAGGTGTCAAAGTGAAGCTTGTGTGGGGTAGAGTCAGAATGGCGTGTTTTTAAAATGCAAGTCGCGTCAATCTGCGCATGCGCAGTTGGTTGTAGTAAGTCAAGTGGCCATTTTGGGGCAGTGCAAGAAGGTATTTGGTGTCAAGATGGACCATCCTTGGTCCGATTGTGTCGTGGGAGGTGTTATCTTCCGGTTTCACTAAAACTACCTCCGAACACAGAAGAGTTCCAATGTTCCCCTTAGCATATCGGTCCCCGGGCTTATCGGGGCCAATCATAGTTACGCCTTAACGCTCTAACATAACGCCTTGACGCCATGATATAGACTGGAGAGAGAACAACAACAACAACAACAAGGATGACACTTGAGAGAACAACAACAACAACAAGTTTTTTTTCATATAGTTTATTTTCCCCAATGTTACATCATACCCACGCTGGGGGAGCCGCGTTGGGTATGTTTACAACTCGAAAAGACTCTTGCCCAATCAGAGGCCACCATTTGCATCTGTCCTATTCGTTCCTGTCCGTTAGATTCTTGTCCAATCAGAAGTCGCCATTTCAGAAAGTTCCATCTTTGCTCGGTGTGACCTAAGCGTCGTCGGGCAGGCCTGGATATTCTTCGGGCAGCATGTCCTGAAACAGTTGTTTGCGCATTCTGATCGCCTTTTCCAGGGCCTCGATGGGTGGTAGCCCCATAGCCTCTTCCAAGTGACGCTTTGTCTTCATGATGGACCTGTGCGTGGGGTCGCCTTTCATTTCAAGCGGTAGTAAGGTATACTGTTCATAGATCGCCATGGCTGTTTTCCTGATGCGGGGGCGCATTTGGGTGTACGTCTGTTGTAAATTATCCTCTCCGGCGTCCTCGATCGCTGCAGCGTAAATATTGACAGCTGCTGTCCCAATACGATCCCAGAAGGTAGGTTCTGCCTCACTTTCCACGGACGTAGGCTGACTATCTGAGGTCAAGCTCTCCGTATCACTAGATAGACTCTCAGCAATCTCCGTTTCGGTATCAGTCGATACACTCTCAGCAGTCTCTGTATCAGCATCCGCCTCAACGGACTCCTCAGAGTCTTCAATCCCATGTATATTTTTCTGGTGTCGCATCATATCGTAACGTCTGGTGAACGTGCGTTCGCACTCAGAGAAAGTATAAGCCATGTTGACGGTTGAACGTCGACTGTGCGTGTTTTTGGAAATACGCTTGCTTTTATAGACAGTAACGCCCATCAACGCTTAGCTTAACGCTTCAACGCCCTGGTGAATTAGCTCAGAAGCTCTGATTTTCATGGAATTGACACCAATTCATCGAAATGCAATGACGCCCGTCAACGCCCGTCGTTACGCCTTAACGCCCGTCTCAACGCCTTAACACACTTTCTTAACGCTTCAACGTCGTTTAATGATGCGTTCGAACAAATGTTTCTTTTGTGCTATTGCTCTGACATACGCCGCTTTCCAGTTCATGCCCGAGGTTTTCAACATCGACGCTGTTCTTTCAATTTCCATATGGACTGGGTCCTATCCAACAATTTCATATGGGTCAGTAAGTCGACATACTGCTGACGTAAAGCCCGTCGTAGTCTGGGTGCCAATCTGTTATGGGCTAAAATTGCGGCTTCCTCTTTCGAATACCCTTTGCGTTGAAACTTGTTTTCTGTGACCCTCAACGTCTTGCCCATCTCGGCGTTCATACTTTCTTTGAACAAATCCTTGCATAGCCTCGAGTTCACATTATGTTCATTCCCTTGTACGGGTTTGAGTTGGTCCTTCACGGTTGGGTGATATTCCGGGACTGATGGTATGAAGGGACCCCGCTGTATGGGGGTGGGTTGCTGCCGCTGCTCTACCAGCTGTGGACTCGGTGGATGGTGTCGGGGTATATGACGTTGCGGTGATCCCTCGCCGGGTAGCAGGTGGGTCGTCAACCGGCGATCTTCGGGGGTATGGGCTTTTAAATCTACGAATAGGTAGCCGTACGGACGACTTGTTGCCCCTTGAAACGCCTACATGAAATAGTCGATGTTCTGAGGATAAATTCGGCTACCAAACACACGGATTTGTGCTCGGTCAATGGGATTGGAGAGCAACACAAAGTATTCGCAGTTCAAGGCAATATCTCTGGACGCCTTCCCTTGAGGAAAGAGATTCTGGGTCAAATAAACACGTGTCGGAGCTGGGGTTGCCACACCTTCCTCTAAGAACTTCATCACCCAGGACGTCTTTCTACATGCCGTAGGGCCGCTCACCGTCATCGTATAGGGATGCTCTACTGCACTTGTTGGACCTATAGCGGGACTCGGCGGTGTCTCTTGGTTGTGTTTGCCTTGAATGTGCCTGAGCATACTATTGCGACGAGAGAAGGTTCTCTGACAGAACGTACACGTACACGACATGTTGATCAGTCGACCAATACATAAGGACTGATGAGGGACACATGTTCATTCTTATATGCACAGACACCACCACCAACACCACCACACCACACTACCACCACACACACACACCACCACCACATTCCACCACCACCACACTGACCTTTGACCCCTGCGTGCAATTTTTATCCGGTATTGTTATCGCGCACAGGGGTCAAAGGTCGGTGCCGGTCACGTGAACGGAAGCGGAAGTTACCTCACAGAGGTCATATGCAAATGTCACTTCCAAGCTCTGAGCTCCATACGCTTTGAGATCCAAGAGCTCCGATCCAAGAGCTCTGCCACACGGGAGCTCCCACCACCACCGGGCGTTGACGCCCGTCAACGACTGGTGGTGGTGGTGATGGTGGAATGTGGTGGTGGTGTGTGTGTGGTGGTAGTGTTTGGTGGTGGTGTTGGTGTCTGTACATATAAGAATGAACATGTGCCCCTCATCAGTCCTTATGTATTGGTCGACTGATCAACATGTCGTGTACATGTACGTTCTGTAGAGAACTTTCTCTCGTCGCGATAGTATGCTCAGGCACATTCAAGGCAAACACAACCAAGAGACACCGCCGAGTGTCGCTATAGGTCCAACAAGTGCAGTAGAGCATCCCTATACGATGACGGTGAGCGGCCCTACGGCATGTGGAAAGACGTCCTGGGTAATGAAGTTCTTAGAGGAAGGTGTGGCAATCCCAGCTCCGACACGTGTTGTTTGGTGTTATAGCCAATGGCAGCCCGCCTACGAAACTACGCGATTACAGAATGTGAGTTTCGTCCCAGGGATTCCTCACGACATAGATGAACCGTATTACTTTGGCCCCGAGCAAGCCAACGTGGTAGTGCTAGATGATCTGATGAGTGCGGCCAAGGACAATTCACACGTTGCCGACTTGTTTACTAAAGGATCCCATCATAGGAATCTGTCCGTCATCTATTTGACCCAGAATCTCTTTCCTCAAGGGAAGACGTCCAGAGATATTGGCTTGAACTGCCAATACTTTGTGTTGTTCTCCAATCCCATTGACAGAGCACAAATCCGTGTGTTTGGTAGTCGACTTTATCCTCAGAACATCGACCATTCCATGCACGCGTTTCAAGGGGCAACAAGTCGTCCGTACGGCTACCTAGCGCGCGCAGGGATCAAAGGTCAGTTCCCGTCCCGTGAACGGAAGCGGAAGTGACCTCACAGAGGTCATATGCAAATGTCACTTCCGAGCTCTGAGCTCCACAGGCTATGAGCTCCAAGAGCTCCGATCCAAGAACTCTGCCACACGGGAGCTCCCACCACCACCACCACCGGGCGTTGACGCCCGTCAACGCCCGGTGGTGGTGGTGGCGGTGGTGGTGGTGGTGGTGGTGGTAGTGGTGGAATGTGGTGGTGGTGGTGTGTGTGTGGTAGTGTGTGGTGGTGGTGTTTGTGGTGGTGTCTGTACATATAAGAATGAACATGTGTCCCTCATCAGTCCTTATGTATTGGTCGACAGATCAACATGTCGTGTACGTGTACGTTCTGTCAGAGAACCTTCTCTCGTCGCGATAGTATGCTCAGGCACATTCAAGGCAAACACAACCAAGAGACACCGCCGAGTCCCGCTATAGGTCCAACAAGTGCAGTAGAGCATCCCTATACGATGACGGTGAGCGGCCCTACGGCATGTGGAAAGACGTCCTGGGTAATGAAGTTCTTAGAGGAAGGTGTGGCAACCCCAGCTCCGACACGTGTTGTTTGGTGTTATAGCCAATGGCAGCCCGCCTACGAAACTGCGCGATTACAGAATGTGAGTTTCGTCCCAGGGATTCCTCACGACATAGACGAACCGTATTACTTTGACCCCGAGCAGACCAACGTGGTAGTGCTAGATGATCTGATGAGTGCGGCCAAGGACAATTCACACGTTGCCGACTTGTTTACTAAAGGATCCCATCATAGGAATCTGTCCGTCATCTATTTGACCCAGAATCTCTTTCCTCAAGGGAAGGCGTCCAGAGATATTGCCTTGAACTGCCAATACTTTGTGTTGTTCTCCAATCCCATTGACAGAGCACAAATCCGTGTGTTTGGTAGTCGAATTTATCCTCAGAACATCGACCATTCCATGCACGCGTTTCAAGGGGCAACAAGTCGTCCGTACGGCTACCTAGCGCGCGCAGGGATCAAAGGTCAGTTCCCGTCCCGTGAACGGAAGCGGAAGTGACCTCACAGAGGTCATATGCAAATGTCACTTCCGAGCTCTGAGCTCCACAGGCTATGAGCTCCAAGAGCTCCGATCCAAGAACTCTGCCACACGGGAGCTCCCACCACCACCACCACCGGGCGTTGACGCCCGTCAACGCCCGGTGGTGGCGGTGGTGGTGGTGGTGGTAGTGGTGGAATGTGGTGGTGGTGGTGTGTGTGTTTGTGTGTGTGGTAGTGTGTGGTGGTGGTGTTTGTGGTGGTGTCTGTACATATAAGAATGAACATGTGTCCCTCATCAGTCCTTATGTATTGGTCGACAGATCAACATGTCGTGTACGTGTACGTTCTGTCAGAGAACCTTCTCTCGTCGCGATAGTATGCTCAGGCACATTCAAGGCAAACACAACCAAGAGACACCGCCGAGTCCCGCTATAGGTCCAACAAGTGCAGTAGAGCATCCCTATACGATGACGGTGAGCGGCCCTACGGCATGTGGAAAGACGTCCTGGGTAATGAAGTTCTTAGAGGAAGGTGTGGCAACCCCAGCTCCGACACGTGTTGTTTGGTGTTATAGCCAATGGCAGCCCGCCTACGAAACTACGCGATTACAGAATGTGAGTTTCGTCCCAGGGATTCCTCACGACATAGACGAACCGTATTACTTTGACCCCGAGCAAACCAACGTGGTAGTGCTAGATGATCTGATGAGTGCGGCCAAGGACAATTCACACGTTGCCGACTTGTTTACTAAAGGATCCCATCATAGGAATCTGTCCGTCATCTATTTGACCCAGAATCTCTTTCCTCAAGGGAAGGCGTCCAGAGATATTGCCTTGAACTGCCAATACTTTGTGTTGTTCTCCAATCCCATTGACAGAGCACAAATCCGTGTGTTTGGTAGTCGAATTTATCCTCAGAACATCGACCATTTCATGCAGGCGTTTCAAGGGGCAACAAGTCGTCCGTACGGCTACCTATTCGTAGATTTAAAAGCCCATACCCCCGAAGATCGCCGGCTGACGACCCACCTGCTACCCGGCGAGGGATCACCGCAACGTCATATACCCCGACACCATCCACCGAGTCCACATCTGGTAGAGCAGCAGCAGCAACCCACCCCCATACAGCGGGGCTCCTTCATACCATCAGTCCCGGAATATCACCCAACCGTGAAGGACCAACTCAAACCCGTACAAGGGAATGAACATAATGTGAACTCGAGGCTATGGAAGGATTTGTTCAAAGAAAGTATGAACGCCGAGATGGGCAAGACGTTGAGGGTCACAGAAAACAAGTTTCAACGCAAAGGGTATTCGAAAGAGGAAGCCGCAATTTTAGCCCATAACAGATTGGCACCCAGACTACGACGGGCTTTACGTCAGCGGTATGTCGACCTCGTGACCCATATGAAATTGTTGGATAAGGACCCAGTCCATTTGGAAATTGAAAGAACAGCGTCGATGTTGAAAACCTCGGGCATGAACTGGAAAGCGGCGTATGTCAGAGCAATAGCACAAAAGAAACATTTGTTCGAACGCATCATTAAACGACGTTAAAGCGTTAAGAAAGTGTGTTAAGGCGTTGAGACGGGCGTTAAGGCGTTGAGACGGGCGTTAAGGCGTACCGACGGGCGTTGACGGGCGTCGCTGCATTTCGATGAATTGGTGTCAATTCCATGGAAATCAGAGCTTTTGAGCTAATTCACCAGGGCGTTGAAGCGTTAAGCTAAGCGTTGATGGGCGTTACTGTCTATAAAAGCAAGCGTATTTCCAAAAACACGCACAGTCGACGTTCAACCGTCAACATGGCTTATACTTGCTCTGAGTGCGAACGCACGTTCACCAGACGTTACGATATGATGCGACACCAGAAAAATATACATTGGATTGAAGACTCTGAGGAGTCCGTTGAGGCGGATACAGAGACTGCTGAGAGTGTATCGACTGATACCGAAACAGAGATTGCTGAGAGTCTATCTAGTGATACGGAGAGCTTGACCTCAGATAGTCAGCATACGTCCGTGGAAAGTGAGGCGGAACCTACCTTCTGGGATCGTATTGTGACAGCAGCTATCAATACTTACGCTGCAGCGATCGAGGACGCCGGAGAGGATAATTTACAACAGGCGTACACCCAAATGCGCCCCCGCATCAGGAAAACAACCATGGCGATCTATGAACAGTATACCTTACTACCGCTTGAAATGAAAGGCGACCCCACGCACAGGTCCATCATGAAGACCAAGCGTCACTTGGAAGAGGCTATGGGGCTACCACCCATCGAGGCCCTGGAAAAGGCGATCAGAATGCGCAAACAACCGTTTCAGGACATGCTGCCCGAAGAATATCCAGGCCTGCCCGACGACGCTTAGGTCACACCGAGCAAAGATGGAACTTTCTGAAATGGCGACTTCTGATTGGACAAGAATCTAACGGACAGGAACGAATAGGACAGATGCAAATGGTGGCCTCTGATTGGGCAGAAGTCTTTTTGAGTTGTAAACATACCCAACGCGGCTCCCCCAGCGTGGGTATGATGTAACATTGGGGAAAATAAACTATATGAAAAAAAAACTTTTTGTTGTTGTTGTTCTCTCAAGTGTCATCCTTGTTGTTGTTGTTGTTCTCTCTCCGGTCTATATCATGGCGTCAAGGCGTTATGTTAGAGCGTTAAGCCGTAACTACGATTGGCCCCGATAAGCCCGGGGACCGATATGCTAAGGGGAACATTGGAACTCTCTGTGTCGGAGGTAGTTTTAGTGAAACCGGAAGATAACACCTCCCACGACACAATCGGACCAAGGATGGTCCATCTCGACACCAAATACCTTCTTGCACTGCCCCAAAATGGCCACTTGACTTACTACAACCAACTGCGCATGCGCAGATTGACGCGACTTGCATTTTAAAAACACGCCATGCTGACTCTACCCCACACAAGCTTCACTTTGCCACCTTGCACGACCCATTCGGACCCATAGCGGTCCATCTCTACCCCAAACACACACCCACAAACCCCCAAAATGCCTACTTTCTATACTACGGGCCAGACTGCGCATGCGCAGAATATTGAAAACGGACGAACTATTAGTCCAGTCGGATGCTCCTCCACGAGAGCTTCAAAATAAGACCTCATACGACACCATAGGATCATTAGGGGCTCACCTAAACCCCAAAACGTCCACCCCGTATGGGTCTATACCCCATAGCCATGCTGTATAGGCCTATGGGCTTACCCAGGCCTCGGTGAACTTTTTCCTAAAATTTCACCGTTTCGTTCAGTATGGGCTATATGGTACTTTTCCAAAAAATTCACCGTTTCGCTCCGGGACCCTTCCCATCGTGTTCTAAATGACGAGACGTGAAAAACAAGACCAAACAACCCATATCACAATGAACGTGTGTGAATTTCCAGGATGGACCTATCCCTCCCATAGCCAGTATGGAGCTATATGGGCTATATGGCACTTTTCCAAAAATTTCACCGTTTCGCTCCGGGACCCTTCCCATCGTGTTCTAAATGACCAGACGTGAAAAACAAGACCAAACAACCCATATCACAATGAACGTGTGTGAATTTTCCAGGTTGGACCCCTCCCCCCATATAGCCAGCCTATAGGCCTATATACAGACCTCGGTGACTTTTCCAAAAAATTTCACCGATTCGCTCCGGGATCCTTCCCATTGTCATTTTGTTGGCGAGACGAGAAAAACGAGACCCCACAAGCCATAGTAAAGCCCACGAAAAAAATTGACCATCCCCATACGCCATACAGGCATTTTCCCTTATATTGTATAATACAGACCCCTATTGTAGGGGTAAAGTCCGTGTTCCGCTTTTTATAGTTTCGGGAAAAAATCGTAATTTTACATGCACCCACCCCATTGACTTGATAGGCAGGTCCCGATAAGCCCGGGGACCGATATTAGTCCTTTTGGCTGGGGTTGATAGGTGTTTTCCCCTATTTTAGGGGTAAAGTCCGTGTTCCGCTTTTTATAGTTTCGGGAAAAATCCTAATTTTACATGCACCCACCCATGACTGGATGCCCCTTCACGAATGCTTCACTTTGATACTTCAGTCGACCCAATCGGACCATGCAGCGTTTTTGAAGTCTGGGGACTACTTTTTCTCCGCGGAAGCTTACTTCCGCGACCGCATTACCGCCAGATCGCATCACCGCGGAAGAATACATGCCCATTATTTATTTATTTATTCTGTGAAAACACGCAAATGTTCGAATCAAGGGAGATAACCCGAAATTTGTCAAAAATCAAAAAAGTGCAAACAGAGTTATCTCCCCCGGCAAAATGCGGGTTTAAATCAGTAGACACTACTACTACCGTGGTTCCTTTGGTGGACTTACCTTCGGCCTCGGTCAGCTCAGGTCAGTCCATCTATTGGGCCAGGGTCTCGGGTCATTATTTTTATGCAATGGCCTCACCAGAAGTAATTAAGTATTTTATGATACCGAAAATCATGTCTGTTGGAAGTATATGCATACCTTTTTTTACGCCCGCCGTACAAACATTTAGGTCAAGATCAAAGGGCAAGGTCACTGTGACTCCCAAAATCGGGAATTCATTAAAAATATAAAAAGAATTGTGCCAGTAGATACATTAGAGAGACACGATGTGTTACGTACCAAAATGTAGGTCAACGGTCAAAGTCACTGTGACCCCGAAATCATGAAATTGTGGGGGTTTTTGTGTCCATTGATACATTAAGGGAAGACGATGTGTCATGTACCAAAATTTAAGTCATGTTCAAAGTCACTGTGACCCCGAAATCAAGAATCATTAAAAGTCGTATTTTCATATGCTTGTCAAAGACGAGGTCATGTAATGCGATTGTGAGTTCTGTCCATCTATCTGTCTATGGATTGGTACCAAACTTTGGGTATACCTTACTCGCATGGCAAAGAGCAGTCATTCATTTTGAGATCAATTTTTCAAAGGTCAAAGTCACAGTCTCCCAAAACTGAATCCAGTTTAACTGACTATATGTGTTAGGTTGGAATATTCAGAGTTGTCTCCCCTACATGTATATGGCATTTGTCCTGTGGAGTTGTCTCCCGTTTTTACCCCTCGGGCAAATTTTTCCCCAAGGGTATTGTCGTCGTCAGCGTCGTCTGTCCGTCTGTCTGTCCGTCTGTATGTCTGTCCATCTTTCTTGTGAACACTATATCTCAAGAAGAATTATAGCCAGGCATTGTGAATTCATACCACGTATGTATCGAGTGAAGGGTCAGATTAAAGATGACTGACCTTGACCTATTTTATCAAGGTCAAATTCCAGTATTTGCTATATTTTGAAGGATTAAAGCTAGGGTCTCCAAATTCATATTATATATGCAACTCGTGGTTGACTAGAAGCCTATTCCAGTTGACTGACCTTGACCTATTTTTTATAGGTCATATACTGTTTATTATGATATAACATGAAGAAATAAAACTAGGCTTTCCAAATTAATACTATGTATCCATCTGGCGAAGGTCCAGAAGTGTACTGAAGATGACTGACCTTGACCTATTTTATCAAGGTCATATTATAGTATTTATCATATTTTTTAAGGATTGAAGCTAGGGTCTCCAAATTCATATTACTTATGCAACTGGTGATTGACTAGAAGCCCATCCAAGTTGACTGACCTTGACCTATTTTTCAAGGTCATATACTGTTTATTATGGTCTAACATGAAGAAATATATCCAGGCTTTCCAAATTGATACTATGTATACATCTGGCGAAAGTTCAGAGGTGTACTGAAGATGACTGACCTTGACGTATTTATCAAGGTCAAATTTAATATTTGCTATATTTTTTGAAGGATTGATGCTAGGGTCTCCAAATGCATATTACTTATGTAACTGGTGATTGAATAGAAGCCTATCCCAGTTGACTGACCTGGACCTATTTTTTCAAGGTCATATACTGTTTTTTATGGTCTAACATGAAGAAATATATCTAGGCTTTCCAAATTGATACTATGTATACATCTGGCAAAGGTTCAGACATGTACTGAAGATGACTGACTTTGACCTATTTTATCAAGGTGAAATTTTAGTATTTGCTATATCTTTTAGAAGGATTAAAGTTAGGGTGTCCAAATTCATATTACGTGTGCAACTCGTGATTGACTAGAAGCCTATCCCAGTTGACTGACCTTGACCTATTTTTTAAAGGTCATATACACTTTGTTATGATATAACATAAAGAAATAAAGCTAGGCTTTCCAAATTAATACTATGTATACATCTGGCGAGGGTCCAGAGGTGTACTGAAGATGACTGACCTTGACCTATTTTATCCAGGTCAGATTTTATTTAGTATAATATTTCATGAAAGATTATATCTACATTGTCCAAATTTATACCACTTATGGCTGGACCTGAGGTCTATTGGAGAATATCACTGACCTTGACCTATTTTTAAAAGGTCAAATTCTATATGTTCAATCTAAGATCTCCAAATTCATGTTCCCTGTGCAATTAAGTTGGAATTGACTTGGAAATTTTGAAGATTACTGACCTTGATCTATATTTCCAAGATAAAATTACTTGATTTGATTATAAGCTGTTTAGAAGAGTCTATTTAGAGCTAATAATTCGGTCATGATCTACCAGAACCTCAGCCCTTGGCAAAAGCTGAACTACAGTCAACCTAGTTCTAAAAGTACACTGATGATATTATACATTGCATGATTGCTGGGTGTAGAAAATAACTGATAGCCGAAGGGTATTGAAGCCCAATGGGCTATTTTTGATACATGTGAAAAACAGCTACATCTAGTTGAACTGTTGTTAAAACCATACATTTACTAATTAGAGCATTTCCACAAAGTGGATGCTCTTATGTTTTCATGAGAAACGGCTCCGTCGGATCCGCCGCCGCCGCCGCCGCGACTTTAAACGTGAATATCTCTGAAACCGTAAAATATTTTCGGGTCAGACTTTGTGTGCTATCTCCTTAGAGCACCTTAGAGCATAGGTAAACCTTTCTGTGACGATTTCGTCTGAACGACTTGTTTGATTTCTATGAAATTTTACTACAATGGTCTTGAAGGATAGGCGATGTGCTGAAAAGGTTGTGGTGTAGCTGGCGTAATTATAAAGGCACATTTTTTGCATTTCAAAAAAAAAGTTTTTTGTGAAATAAAAATTTGCCATTCGCTTGGAGAAATAGATTTCACCTGCTTGTTTTTCGTGGTATTTGGTTGTTACTAGGTGGCGCTATAGACATGAATGCAGGTAAACATGTGTAACATCATATCTTCTAAACAACATGTTTGATTTCCATGAAATTTGAGTATAATGATCTTGCGAGATAGGCAAAGAGCTGACAAGATTTTGGTGGTGTTGGCGAAATCCTGGAGGCGCATTTTTGCATCTCAAAATAAGATTTTTTTCACAAAAATGGAAATTTACTTCTTTGAATCAGGGAAAAGTAATTCGAGTGTGCTGAACATGAATATAACTTTCCCAGTGTTATAATTCACATCCCTTGTAAGCCAAATGACCATTTTTTTGTACGTGAAATTTACATGACTTGAGTCCAATATCTACATTCCCGAGGCCACATCGGAGGATTTTGCTTCATCATGTAGTTTCGTGATATTGTTCATCATTGCGTGGCACTATAGACAGTAAACTTATATCGCACAATTTATTGGCATTTCATGAAGTTTATTGTCCGACAGACAAAGGATTTCAAAGGACTGAAAGGTTGTTTTTTTTTTGATTGAAATTGAAGGGCCACCTCCCATACGGATTTGCAGCCCATCAACATAATGCTTGATTTATATCTCATTATACATTCTTTTTTACAATTACTAATTTTATTAACATTATGGTTTAAAAATGGATTGAAAGGACATTGGTGCTGTTAGCGCTGGCATATACATGTGGCATACAGCATAGTCTGCTAAATCTATCTAAATCTAGGCTACATCAACCCCTGCTTACACACATAATGAAAATGCAGTCAGAGAAGATATGCTACCATCAATATGGTCAGTATGGAAAATTGCAAGGATTCAAGTGAACTTGAAGTCAGGCCATTGTGGTCAAATAGACATACTGTAATCAATATTCTGCTTCACCTTTCAAGTCTCATAATGTAGGCCTGTATGTTGATCATTCAGGTGATAAAACTTGTAATGTTTGACTTATTGCATAATGCAGTTATAAGTGGACTACTAGACTGTTTGTATCAACAAAGTAAACACTTCATTCCAGGATCAGTGCTATTTCTCTCTCCATTACTGATATAATAATTTCTTCCTGTTTCCAATTACATAATCTCCAGTGGTTGTGAACTCTGGGCTTCCAGATGTCTGGGGATGCATTCTGGTCAATTTTCAATGAACAAAATAACAAATTATCACTCAGTAAATGCTCAGTTTTTTGTTTTATGTGGAGGTCCCCAGAATTTACTTGAAAATCGAGATGTGAAATTGCACATACCGTTCCATTTTTACAGCATAGTTACAAATGTTGATAATTATTTTTTTAACTGAAAAAGTAGAAAGATTTTTGAAGTGGAATTTCTACATACCTGCTATATGGCACATCCCACCTGGGAAATTTTTACATGTATATCTAATTGAAGTAATCCATTGGAACCACTGATGATTTTCCAATAACAGAGAAGAAAAGCAACTCCAAGTAGCTAGGGATGACAATTTCATTCTGTATATTTCACTATTAGTTTTAGCATCTTCAGCAGTGAACAAAGTTACAAACAGCTCCATACGCACAGTATATATACAAGGCATAATGTGATCTTAGCCAATGCACAATTATGAATAGGTGAGTCAGTAAATTATGTCAGTCAGTTTGGACAGATATTAAAATGCTGTCATTTTCAGAAATTAACCTGACAGCGGTCTACAAATGGTGTGATTCAGGTGATACAATACACACTGTAATTGATGAAAACAATACATAATCTGCTTATTTGGTAAGAACTAAGTAAACTGTACACAAATAAATAAAGTATTGTGATATAGTGGGTATTTACCTACATTGAATATTTCTACATGCCATCTGCCAGATGTCATGAAGTTTGGGTAAGGACTGTCATTTTAAGATAATATAGGTATAATTTACTTGGCAATCCACAGCAGAATTGATGAAAACCTACAAATGTTGTAACTCGCATGTTTCATAATTGTAGTATATTCCCATGCGAGTTACAACATTTGTAGAGTGTGTATTGTATCACCTGAATCACACCATTTGTAGATCACTGTCAGGTTATCGCTTAAGATTTAACAATTTCTGAAAATGACAGCATTTTAATATCTGTCCAACCTGATATAATTTACTGGCTTACATGTACCTATTCATAATTGTGTATTGGCTAAGATCACATTATGCCTTGTATATATACTGTGCGTATGAAGATGTTTGTAACTTTGTTCACTGCTGAAGATCCTATAACTAATAGCGAAATATACAGAATAAAATTGTGATTCCTACTCAGAGTTGCTTTTCTTCTCTATAATTGAAGTAAAATGGTGTGTTCTTGTGCATTTTGACAGAATATTTAGACTTTGAAGATGGTGTGTAATGATGCCCCAAAATGAACTGAATTCTCTGTGTCATCTGTTTGTCTCTGTCTGCCCATCTTTCTTGTCATACCACACATGCAGCTGGTGATGGATCAGAAGCCTAATGAAATTGACTGACCTTCACCTGTTTTAGCGAGGTCAAATTTAGCATTAGCAATATTTTTTAAAGGAATGAAGACAGGCTCTCCAAATTTATAATACTTGTGCAATTGGTGACTGACTAGAAGCCTATCCCAGTTGACTGAATCTATTTTCTCGGGTTATATACTGTATATTATGATATAACATGAAATATAGCTAGGCATTCTAAATTGATACCACATATGCAACTGATGATGGACCTGGAGTCTATGAAAATGACTGACATTGACCTATTTTCTCAAGGTCAAAAACTGTATGTTAAGTCACATGTTAACTGCCAACATACACTTCAAATCTAACATTTGGTTTTTCTTCCACAAAAATTAAGGGAATTTTGCATGTGTTCCAACAGCCTCATGCTTCAACAGTAACTTAAACCATGCTGTATCGGCTGAGTTGTTGAAACACCCTCCATTTCCTAGCTCTGACATACTGCATCACTGTCGAAATATGGGTACCCGGTACCAAGACAGAGTGATAGATCACACAGCCAGTGAAGGTTCCCAATTTTACACATGTACATTGAATGTCGTTATTGCCCATTTTACAACTACAACAATTCGCTGACTTACAGTGAATTTTTTTATTGAAAGGTATATGTTTTTTGTTGTTTGGCATTTTTATTTGCTGGCATTGTTTCAGATAGAATACAACAGCCTTATTCATACAATCAGGAATAAAAAGGGGGTTCAAATCTTGATGTTCAAACTTTTGAAGCAAATATAGAAGTGGCAATTTGAAATTTTATTTTTATTCGATTTTTTAATGTCGGTGAACCCATGAAACGCAAAATAAAGTTGGTGTTGCCTCGCACTGGGTTTCGACCATTGATGAAGAAATCCCTTCTTAGAGGCACTTCTACCAGGGATGATTCCTGATTGCTCATCCTCCAGGGGTATGTGCCCCACCCTCTGTCCCATCCTAAAAACAATTGCAACCCCTAATAGGGGGTGAGCCCAAATTGGGGAGATCTAAAGCCCTGTGAGTACCAAATTATGTGTTACAAAATTATCTGGGAAAATGCTCTTCGCCCGTGTTTCACACGAGCTTTAATTTAACTGGGAGAGGGGTCTTTTATGAACTTTATACCTGTTTATTAACTCAAGAACAAAGGTTTACTTCATCAATTTCTTCTCATTTTTCGTCCTTCATGAACAATTTTCTCAACTGGAAGGAATCTATTTGAAGGAAAACTCCTGTTTTCTTGTGTTTGACTATTGTCGATTTCAGTGTGGGATATGTGAGCTCGCGGCTCTTGTTTCAATTTCACCTAGTTACCAAGAGTTAAGCGTATTTTAATTTATCATTCAATATAAGATGTGATATATGTTACATTCTCAGAAGCACAAAATTGTAGACCTTTCTCTGGATTGCTAGCTACCAATTGGGTTCAAGGCTATTAACAACCTTGAAATTTGGACCAGTGTAATTCCAGATGTACGGGAGGAGGGAATTTGGCTTAATGTCACACTCAAGTTTGTTTCACTCATATGGTGACAGTCAGTTTGGTTGGTGGAGGAAGCCGGAGTACCTGGAGAGAACCACCGCCCTTCAGCAAGTAACTGACAAACTTTCACACATGGACCAGCTCCAGATGTACGGGCGTATATTGAAGCCCCTTAGGCTTTTGGTGGGATTTGAACTGTCTCTATCCTCCGATATACTTTCCAAATCATCTGCCGATATTATCTTGGTACCTTGATTTTTATCCGCAATAATTTTCTAACAATACAACATATTGTTATATTCTTTACGGTAATCTATACGATTCCCAAATATTGGCTCCATAGTAGAAAGCTAGCATTTATATAGATTACGGTAATTCAATTCAAGAGCAACCACGTATTGGAAAACACAATGTGGACGACGGCTATCTACTGAATGCAGGATCTGATGCTTGTTTTTATACGCACGCTTCAGCATACATGTGTATGTGCGCCATTCCAATTTTGGAACTAATTTTATATAGTCTATCAAAAATGCTTGTAACACAATCTGGGTGTGACTAGCCCCACCCTCTGGGACCCAGATAATAATCGTTCTCTGTCATTCTCCTGTGCCAGACCTTTATAATGACGTATAAATTGTATCTCTACATCACACTCCTGATCCATTCCGTTCGAATTGTGTATATATTGTATCAGTACCTCATGTGGTTACTACTCCTCGGGCAAAGGGTATTGTCGGCGTCGTCAGTCTGTCCGTCCGTCTGCCCATCTTGCTTGTGGACACAATATCTTAAGAAGGATTATAGCCAGGCATTGTAAATCCATACCACGTATGCATCTGGTGAAGGTCAGAAGCCTATTGGAAATGACCGACCTTGACATATTTTATCCAGGTCAAATTCTAGTATTTGCTATATTGCGTGAAGGATTAACGCTCAGGTCTCCAAATCCATATTGGTTGTGCAACTGGTGACTGACTAGGCGCCTATCCCAGTTGACTGACCTTGACATATTCTTTCAAGATCATATACTGTTTATTATGATATAACATGAAGACATATAGATAGGCTTTTCAAATTAATACTATGTATACATCTGGCAATGGTTCAGAAGTGTGCTGAAGATGACTGACCTTGACCTATTTTATCCAGATCAGATTCTATTTAGTTCAATATTTCATGAAGGATCATATCTACATTGTTCAAATTTATACCACATATGCCTGGACCTGGAGTCTATCGAAGATGACTGACCCTGCTCCATATTTCCAAGATCAAATTACTTGATTTGATTATGAGCTATATAGAAGAGTATATTTGGAGCTAAGAATTTGGTCATGCTCTACCAGGACCTCAGCGCAATTTTTTGCCATTTATTAAGAGCTTGGCAAAAGCTGACCTGGCACAACTTCTTGCGTATTTCTTATATTATATGAGAGAACTACAGTCAACCCTTCTAGATCAAATTTTGTTAACCTAGTTGTCAAAGTTCTCAAAATACATCTTATGTAATGCATGATTTCTGAGAAAATAACGGATAGCCGAGAGGTATTGGAGCCCAGTGGGCTATTTTTGAGTTATAAAAACACAGACATATAGACGGACGGACAGACAGATATTACGGATTTAAATGTATAGATAGAGATGGGTGATTGGATTGAGTGATCCGGAATGATTCGGAATGTTCTTGGTGATGAGAAATTATTCAGAATCATCCGGAGTAATTCAAATGATCCGATATGATTCGGAAGGATTCGAAGTAATCTGGAGTGATCCGAAATGATTGGATGATAATATAGAATGATATATTGATAAAATAAACAAATGCGAAGATTAATTAATAACAATCATTCGTCTCTGCCTCCAATCATTCCGGATTACTTGGGATCATTTCGAAACGGACTCTTAGCGTATATGAATAGAATTATGCCAGATTGAAAAGACCATGAGAATAGAGCAAAGCAAAAAAACGGTTGTATACTGATTTCCTTTGCACACGATCTTAAAAGTTCATGTGGTCAAATGTTGCACGGTGGGAAGTTCACGAGTTTAATAGTTTACGAGGTTAAAATAGTTTACGAGGTTAAAAGTTCAGTGGATCAAAAGTTTATGAGGTCAAATGTTCACGACGTCCGAAAGTTCACGAAGACGTCAATTGGTTCATCAATCTGATTAAAACACAGACTTAATAACCGCTCCTATACCTGACATGTCGCTAATTAAGATCTGGGACAGTTCCTATAACAAATCCGTCAGATGAACTCCTAATCAAATAGTTTCCGGGTCAAATAGTCGCCCAATGAGACGCCTCGTAGTATAGCGTGACGGCTAATCTCCTAATCTCCGTTGTCGTTGCGATGCAGTTATGAACTGATTTTATGAAACAAAATAACCGTACTTATATATCCAGCAGTACAAGAAATATCCCTTGAACTTTTCACCTGGTCTGTCATTGAAGAGAGCAACGGGGAGCGAATAATAATCTTCGGTGATCGCTCATGGACTGGAGTCGACAGCAAGAACTTCGTCAGCCGCCTGCAAGGGGGTTGGATTTTTCTGCGTCTCGTCCGTACACTCGGCAACATAAAGATTTCCCGTCGCCGGTAGGAGTAACGGCTATACAGTGTCTTTTACGTAGCATGCAAGAAAGCATCTGCAGTTCCTCCTGCTTTAATGCGGGCACGTCAAATTCATAGCACACCATAATCTTCGATCTCGCCCTTGAACTTGGCCGCCACTGAATATAGGGCGCTTTCCATTTCGCGTAGGCGGCGTGACCGCTGGCAATGCCTTCATTGTTAACGTTCCATTTACTGTGCCGGAGTAATGCTGGCGTTGCCTCCAAATGGAAAGCGCCAATAGGCAGCTCTTCGCCTTTTGAGGCTGGACTGTGATTGGTCGCCAGTCTGACATGCGCGACAGATTTAAGATAGGAACTGTCCCAGATCTTAATTAGCGACATGTCAGATATAGGAACGGTTATTAAGTCCGTGTTTTAATCAGATTGTTGGTTCATGTTCAGTTGCTCTTGCTGATGTGGCTTCAGAGACATCTTTCTCCACTACTGTCCAAGCCCAATTAACTCATAGTTTCCAATACTGGAGCTGTTGTGAAATACGAGAGCGCCCCTCGGTGGAGTTGTCAGATATTAACATTAGACGGCCCTTGTGGTGGCTAAGAATGTCCCGGTGATTAGTGTCCCTTTGCATATCCCTTTCTATTGCAACCAAGGACGGACACTTATCCCCAATATGGAGAAAAGTGTCCTAGCTGGGTTAGAAGATAGGAGGCGGACACTCTTAGCCACCGGACATTCTTAGCCTCCACACCCTGTTTTTCTCCATCTTCACAACGTCAAGGTTTCCTAGTATTGAGCCGAATGCGACACCTTGGCCAGATCGCGTTCCGCCCACTTTCAGTGAATACGAATCTGATGTCACGGGAAAACATGCCATAGTCAAGTAAATCAAGTATCTGACTGGCCAATATACACGGGATGTTGCTTTGCTCATTGGCTGAATTTTACAGTTACGTTTTCCATGAAGACGATTCATTCTCAAGTGTACTCCGGGGGTATCTAGATAGGAGATACACTTTACCTGGTTTTATCGAGGATACCCCCAGGACAGCCATTTCATTTTGTAAAAGCTGTTACGGTACATCATATGAATAAATTAAAATTCTACTAAATTATTATGGATGGTCAGACATATAGGAAGCCAGGCTGAATCCCCCTGTGGTGTGAGGCAATCAGTTCTTCAGAAGTTATTTAATTGCGAGGAAATTTATCAGGAAATGTTCACAAATTGCTCCTTTAAAAGTCCTAATAATCTGAAAAACAAAATAATCACAAAATTCGAATTTCCTATATGATCGATTTCGGAAATCATAATTTCATTTTAAGTGAGTTTATTTAGAGCAATTTTATTGCGCAAAGGCAGATATTGAGGTATACAAAGTTTTATCTCCAGAAATCGTGGAACCTTAATATCGTTACTTGTGAATTTGTATAGATTATACTGTTAGATTTGGTCCTCTTCAGCTATATCATCTATTCCACCGACCAGGACAATGTGCACAAAAATAAAATTGGATAGGGCTCCAATCTCAGGCCCGATCATCCATGATAGACATTTCACGTGGTAATGAAGACGATGCATTCAGCTTTCTGTCAAACTTAAGCTGTCAGAATCTAGAACACGCCTGTTTCCCCATGTTCCCTGCTTGTCGGAATCTTGATCCGATATGGTTGCTGTACGGTAAATAGTATAATAATGGCGCAGAGGCTACATGTATGATAGCGAGCTTGTGAAGTGTTCAATGCAATCATCCACAGTTGGCCCAAGTGATGGCGGAAAGAAATTTGTGGAAACAGAAATCTCGCCGAATACATCTCAATTTTCTGAATGGAAACAATCTAAAAGATCCAACTTCAATCGTATGGCAAGATAATCCGACTTACATCATGCCCAGAGAGTACCAAGCCCATCTGACATGCAGATAGAAACCAAACATATGGAATTATTTCGAGAATCAAACAATCAAATAATTGAAGCCAAGAATCCGAGGAGGCGAAATGGAAATTGAATTATTTGAACCAGGAAAATTCGAACCAGTTTGTTCTTGAATATTGCATTCCCAACATGATAATTTACATCCCTTGCAAGCCAAACAGCCAGTTATATAAAAAATAAATTGAAATTTCCTGACTTAATTCCAATATATCCATAACCATTGAAGTGTTATGGGTTAATCTGATCTTGTGGTATTTTAGACATGAACAAGGCAAACTTGCCTGTATGTAGCACCAGTTTTTGGCTTTCAAGAATTTATTATAGAGACTTTGTAGAACAGACAAATTGTAAGGCAGACAGAGGATTGAAATGACATTGGTATTGCTTGCATATAAATGCAGCAAAGATCTGTAGCAACTAAATATAAAAGTATACATGTAGGCTGCATTGGGCCCTTGCTTTGACACATACATGAAACTAAAATGCAAACTGAGAAAATATGCTTTTATCAGAATGGGGTGATAGTGATACAATATGGAAAATTGCAAAGATTTGGTCAAATGGAATCACATTCACACTGATAAACTATTGTAGACTTGTATGTTGACCATGCAATCTGGAGTAGTTGACTTATTACATAATGCACTTTACGCAAGAGAATAAAAGTACTTGTGTCAACAAAATCAGTGCCACTTCGCTCTCTAATATAAACATATTGGTATCCCATTTCAGTTTCTTTAGTCTCCAGCATGTCCAGTGGCTGTGTAGACATGAACATGAACAAGTTGGACCAGTAATGTCAGCTATTGGTTAAAATGCGGTCCTAAGACCATTGCTAGTTGAAAGTTAGTTCAGCATGACCTCCAATTTTAAAATGGACATACTGAAAGCAATTATTATTCATTATTAATTATTGAAATGAAGATGAGAACTACAACAACAACATGTCTTATATATGTATTGTCTATAAGAATTGAACAAATAAAGCAGATGTATTGATAAATTCTCATGTAGAATATGTCTGGTCATGTCAACTGTTTTCCTCAGGCACCTTTAAGCATACGTAGGTTTTGATTAATCTTTTCACCCATGCATAATTTTTATTTTTCAACAATATTTGAAAAGAATTGTTTTGCCAAGGAAAGTGTTGGCCAGTGCTTATATTATTTGAACTAGATATTTTCTGTCACTTTATTCTGAAAAAAATAATGTAGTTTGTTTTGAAAATGAGTCTCGCACAGTGTGTTTCACCTGCTGTTGAGCTTGTCTTGTTCCTCTAGAAGATAGATGCTCCTACTTAGTAAAGCATCGGCTCCACCCACTCCTTCCTTATCAGAGGCATTACTACCAGGGATGAGTCTCTACCCCTCCCTCTCCGTCAGCGGTGTGTGCCTCACCCTCTCTCCCTATATGTTGGTGGTAAATCTAGCATCTTAACACATTTAGATACAGCTATGTACCCCTCCCGTTATCTTGTAAGCTCATATATATTGGATTAGGGGATAATCCTATATATCAGCCACACCATATTAGCCACACCATACAAGGGACACAAGTTGTTACTGTCGTGTACAAATTAGTGATGTGCTCAAAATAGAGAGTAATTTATAAGTGTCAAATATCTGAATGAACGCCTACATAATTTGTCTAAATTCAGGAATTTTCAATATTTTCTCTCATTTGGGTTCCAACACCACCCTAAACAAATTTTGCCATCCCTAACTGGAGAGTGTGTTCAAATTGGGGAGATCTAAAGCCCTGTGCATACCAGTGTATGTTTTACAAATGTATTCAGGGAAATGCTCTCTTCGTGTTTCACATGAGCTTTCAATTATCGTACAACACGCTGGTGTTATTACATATGATCATTATCTTACACTTATATGGGAACTTGAGGACATGTCATACAGATAACTTGTATCGGTATATATGTAAAAGCTATTTCGCAATGGGCTCAATCGCGCTCGTATCTCAAGAGTAAAAAAATGCACACAGGGAGTCTAGTGTGAAATTTGTGTGGTCTTGCGAAGTAAAATGGCAGGATTTAGCAAGAGGTTCCGTGGAAATCAGCAAAAGATGGAAATGGTTGTCTCTGACAAAACGATGCTTTAGTGCACTGAATTGTTACACTTAATTGATATCTCTTGAGGGCTTCCGTAACACTGATGGACCAAACCACCACAAGAACTTCAAATATTGCAGGATCTCATCTAGTTATTTCTTGATTTCAGGTCTTATTGTCTCATCACGCGACCATTTATTATTTAACAAACTAAGATATGTTAAATATGAGATTAAAACCGGGGTTACAGTTTTTTTCTGCTGTCCCATTAGTGAAGTTTTCGTCGGATCACCAGTTATGTTATACACTAATAAGCTACCCCTAGTAATTTCGTTTTCAAACATATTTTCTTTCATGCAATTTACAGAAGAATTTTTGGATGTTGTTTTGAATATCACTTCACCTTGAACCCTTAGGCTTACACACTAAATCTGTCTAACTTATGTATTGGTGTGCGCCATGCCGCTGCGAACGCCATCGCAATTTGGTGTAAAAAAAAATCAATGAATCTGGCTTGGGCGATTTTGCCTGGAGAGGGCCATTTTGCTCTACATAGATTTTCTTGATCTTTGGGCTAGGGGGCTGAAACCGCCCACAATTTGCCTTGGGGTCTACCAGAAAATATTTTTTAAATCCAAGATGGCCGGTATTATGACGTCACAATGACATGATTCCTAAACGCAGTTTTCGGTCGATTTTTCGAATTTATATAAATATCCGAATAATCTACTCAATAAATAAGATAACAATTATGTATGTAAAATTACAAAACAAATTGGGCACTTTTATACATAAAACGACGAAATATATGAAGAATTACAACCAAAAGGCAACTTTTCAGTCAGACTCTCATGACCACCATTTTGGGTTTACCCGTGGATGGTCATCTTCTCGGAGGCAGGGGTATGAATGAATATTTTCTATGGTAACCCATGGTAGGTCCCGCTAAATTGTGTTAGGTAACCCATGGTAGGTTGCGCCAGAAAGAAAATAAGGTAACCCATGGCGACCTATGGTAACCTACCTAAGATTAAACAAAAAATCAATTCTGCTCACAAACTTTTTTATTCATAATGCTTGAATTATCTACACAACTATCATATGTAGTGTCACTGTAATGAATGATTCTCATGAAATGTTTCTGAATTATCAATAAATTCTCCTGTCAAAACTATCGCATTACTGTTCTTTGTTGTGCAGATTTAGTTAAATTCAAAACACTTCGCAGCTTACGCTTGGCGGCCTCGGGCCGTATCTCGACCCATCGGTCACTGCACGGGACACACTTTACATCATCAACTTTGCCATGTGCTGTTACCGTGTATGTAAAGTCTTTGGCAAACGGCCACTTTCTAAATGTATTTCATGAACGGTCTCGCCTTTTTTGCGATCGTCGGACATCATGAAAATGTCACGACCACGTGGACGCTGTCAGAAACAGTGAAGCGGCGACCAAGAGCTCTCCTCTACCGGAGGCTGATTTAGTATCGGTTCTCCGCGCAGTGAGAGGCCGTTAATACGATACAGCATATATAATACCCCTGATTTTTATAGAGATTTAATGATCCGATTGCAAAAGTTCGCCTACCGGCAAATAGACCCTCGATCAGAGTCAGTTCTATTACACAAAGACTGCAATATAGAAATTATCTTTCACCGCATCGTTCAAGGACATAATTCAGCTGAATAGAGACAACTCCGGCTAAAATCAGGTTTGTAAATAGTATTTATTTTATTCAATGTGCTGCATTATGGCGACCCACCGTAGGTCTCCTGAAAGTGGTTTTGCGTAACCCCTAGGCGAACGCGTTCAGCCGTTCGCCATTCATTCATACCCCTGGGAGGGTAACCCAGAAACTCTGGCTGTGATAGGTAAATTTAGGGTAAGGGGGCGTGGCATTCCTATCACAGCCCAGATCGCGCCTAGGTTAAATTTTCGCGATAAAAATTTGACTCGCGAAAAGCGGCTTTTCGCTGACGAAAATAACGAAACGAGAGAGAAAAAATATGCCAAATTGATACAGTTTGACCGACCTGAGCTTCTTTAACCATGTACCATCTCTCATGACTGTTTTGATGCTGACAAAATGTGATCAAATGTGTGAGAAAAAACTTCCATTGATTTTAACGTTTTCGCGCCTTTCTGACATCTTGTGAGAATATGACCTTGATCTCGTGACCTTCCTGATCACGTGAATAAAACACACGTCGCTATTGGTTCTTGATGACGTGAGTCAGAAGACCAACCCCATTCTGCGCATGTCCCTGTAAACTATGGCGAAAGAAACCCAACGGCAAAATGACAAAGTCCGTGTTTGATGGCAGATTCCATCTAATTAAAGGAGTCATTAGGTGGTTGTCATAGTGCTGGAGATGCCAAATCATATTATTTATTCGACAAAATGCTTTTTGTGCGTCTGTCTCAATTCCCCACGCCGTGTGCAGTTAAAGATTTCGAGCGACTGACGTCTTATTTATTTTTTTCCTTTTCGGTCTGTATATGTGATTCGGGCTAAAGGGGTCAGCAACAACAATCAAAAAAAAAAAAAAAAATAGACTCCTTAGCCGATGTTTTCGGGCTACCTGGGAGGGGTATGCAAATAGACTCAAAATCACCCCATATGAACGTGAGCATAATCCAGATTATATTTCAAATAGAGTCACATTGAAATACTTGGAACCTTGTAAATTCAATAAGACCTTGAGACCCCCAAATCGAAATTAAACCAGAAAAGTTTACTCCGCAAGATACTCGCGCCATGACAGTGACACGAAATTACCAAATTAGCATCGTTAATAGTATTATTATTGTTGAAGAAATATTCGTGTTTGTTGCTGCAGATGGTAAATCATGGAAGAGACGGTCGATATGCCATGAATCAGTCAATACCACGCAATATCGGGGCAGTTCTGTAACACGTCGTGTTTCTGCCAACCCATCAGCGGTTTTGAGAGAAATTGTTCTTTAGAAATTGTCGAATTTTTTTGGCAGCTGAATACCCAAAAACTGTGAAACTACCATCGAGCATATTACTCCGTGAGCCACAATGTCGTATATGATCGTCTTTGTATCTCCGGGATCTGCTTTGAAAATTGAATTATTAATATAGAAAAGTTGAAATTTCTTCATGGGTAAATTCAAATGGAGGCCATGGAAAAGTCTCTTTCGGGCAAGGTACGATAGATTAAACAGAACACTTAGTTATGGTGATGGTCTTCATCGTTCAGTTATCAAACCTGTACGGTATATCACCAATCTGCTCTCAATGTACGGCCATGCTGGTAGACTCCTGTGTATATATATATTCCTTCCCGACGGAGACTGTTCTGAGGTTGCTCTTCGTTAACTAGATAAGCGCCAGATCTGACCCCGTTGTTTTTACTGTGGGCACTTGAGGTGACCCTTATGGATACTGATGTCTTCCATATGTGCCGATCTAAGAACAGCTGTGGTAAACAGACAGAACTGATTACCCGTACGGTAGCATCTCCATGACTGGACTTACTGATGGGATGAGTGGACTGTCAGCTGTCAACACGTGTGAGATATGGAGATAAGGAGACTCAACTTCCATTTGTCATAGCACTACTAAATCTGTGACACCGGGACAGAAACTCGTTATTCATATATAGATTCTCGGACATCCAAACTTAATACTTGTGATTCTTGCCAAATTTGCCATGCATTTATCGTTCGCTCATGTCAGTTTAGTCATCGATAGTTATGTACTCGGACATCTTTAATTCCTATTACTTGTACCGAGCTTCAGCCAATCAGAAGCACTGGTCATCCACACTCCGGGCGGTTACGGCCACCGTACTCGTGTACCGGTGCAAAACAGGGCGAGACTTTTGACTGGGTTAGCGCAGATACATTGACAAAGTCTCATAGGAACAGGCGAAAACACGGGCGCGAAGTCCATATCTACGTTAACGTTAAAGTTAAGCAAACCCTGGTGTTTGAATGCAAACTTATAATTTGTTAGTTGTCTAATAACATAGATCGAGTGGGTGCTTCCCGGTGTATTCGTGTGAGAGAAACGAATGTCATGTACGGTATGTCAAGTTTACGGTTAAGTACATATGTGTATTTAATTGCTATTTCCGGACAAATGACATTTGCTATAAAGTAAGGTATGTATGCAGAAATGTTTAGCTTTAAATGTATTGTACTTAAAAGTAGATGGTTTGCTGCTGATGCTAGTATTTAGCTATCATGAATATCTACCCAGAGTCTCCGTACATGCAAATATACATGATCCAATGACTGCATATAGTCGATCATATATATATATATATATATAGGCCCTAATCATAACATAGGGAAACACAATTTGGACGACAGCTAGCAACTGAATGTCGCTAATTTTCAACTGATTCCTTCCAAAAGTGATTGGAGAACACACACACACTTCTCGAATTATAGTATGATTTTCAGTCATTGTTGAGGACATATAAAACCTGACAAATACGATATTCTCGGTCGTCATTATTTACTTCACCATATAAGTTCCTTTCCGTAACTGTACCGGTCATGTCAATGACTCAAACTTCAACCTACAGGTGAGTCTCGTTAAAATTTTGCCCTGAAAACATCTGGTGAGTGACGCGGTCAGTATAAAATGTGGCTCGAACCAGCAACAGAAAACAATACAATGTTTAGCGAGAGCTTCCGCGGAAGCACTGGTATACAGACCCAAAAGACCTAATCAATTAATCAAGGCTATAGCTGTTAACACATCTGACAACTGACACGTTGTCGTAATTTATAACCCATTTATGGCACCACAGCGGCGGCTAGGGTCTGGTCTGTTGAATTCCGTCTCTTTGTGTGTGTGTGTGTACACATGGTATATATTTTCTTCTGTATTAATCTTGGGCTATGAAACAGTTCAGATAACCTCTCTTGAACTTTGTCCGACGAAACTTTTGTTCTTGTTTTCTTTCTGTCATATGTTCTTCAACTTAAGGGAAACACTAGGTAGTACGTGTGAAAGGATTTCGTCGCATTCCTAGAAATCCACTTTCTATAGCTATTGGAACTCTTCTTGTAACTAAATGAATCCAGAGACTCGCTGAAGTTCGCTTCAGTGTATCTGATTGAATCGACCTCTGATTAAACCTACCAACAAAGAACCCGTCCCGCGGATGAGAAACAGTAATTTCCCCACTAAGCTTTTCATCGTCAAAATCGTCTATTCTAGCCCAAGCCTATAACAAGATACACTGAGAGTGGCACGGTCTATACCGACCTTGGTATTTTTGACACAAAAACATCGTCAACACTGCTGCAGTCTGTCGTGTGTGTTGGGGAGTCAAATCCGGCAACATTTACTGAATAACTGAATTTTGTGCAATCAATTTTGGTCTGTCCTCTATTCTTTATATACAGCATCGTCTAGCCATGGAGTTATAATGACTTCATGATTTACGTGCCCAATCAGCTGTACCACAATCAGATGTACCACAATCAGCTGTACCACAATCAGATGTACCACAATCAGCTACCACAATCAGCTACCACAATCAGATGTACCACAATCAGATGTACCACAATCAGATGCACCACAATCAGATGCACCACAATCAGCTACCACAATCAGATGTACCACAATTAGCTGTACCACAATCAGCTACCACAATCAGCTACCACAATCAGATGTACCACAATCAGCTACCACAATCAGATGTACCACAATCAGCTACCACAATCAGATGTACCACAATCAGATGTACCACAATCAGATGTACCACAATCAGATGCACCACAATCAAAT